>CP129449.1:30782500-31090000 GCA_030445155.1 Quercus variabilis | reverse complement strand
AAAAGTTAAAGGGTCAATTTTACATTTTTGTCTATATTAAATAAACATACAAGATGCTAATAAATCCATTAATTTCCTGTCATTTTGCACTTGATTATCTTTTCATAATTGATAATATATATATATATATATATATAAAGATATTAATTAAAAAATTATGCCATCTGAAATCTCAAACTCATGATGCCAAATTATGATCGTAATGATCACTTGCTCTAATTTCACCTTCAAGCCATTCCACAAAAGTAGAAACTCAAGATGATGTTTCTACTTTTGGGGCATTTATATCTTATATGATTAACTAAAACTATTCATAAATTTAAGAGGCATTACACCAATTATATATGGTAAATTAACAGTAATTTTGCTCTGCCTTAGCATGTCTATCTTTGTAAAGGTGTGTTACGTGCGTATATCACATATTTGTTGCAAATTACTTCTACTGTACCTACATGGGTTTGATACAACTAAGCCAAAACTTGCATGGTTTCGTACACATCTTTTTGCTAATCCATGAAAACGGATCGAGGGTTCTAAGCCAAGTTTCCGTTCTATATAATACTTTTTTAAAAATATATATTTGACAGCATAGTAATATTTGAAAATTATTTTGGAATTTTTGAATCTATTCTTCTAGAGAGACAAGAGACATAATGTTCAAGAGATTTAAAAATGGTTATGTCCTCAAATGCTTTAAAATAGTACTCCTAATTAGTAAAATAATTCTTTTTTATTTTTCATTTTATTTTTCTCTCCCTTGACAAATTCTCAAGTTGGGATTTACATGAGAGGCAGGGAGATTTACTATATAATCAACAAGATTATATTTTATACATAATTTTAAATTACAAAAACTTGCAATTTAAACAATTTATAGATCATGACATAGCTATTGATCTTTAATTTTCTAGAAATTTTACAAGTAATAAGGATATAAGAAGAATGACAAAATTTAGTTACAAAATTAGTTGTAGCCTTAGGCTACAAACTCACTCAATAAAATAAATATTACTTCATATTTTGAAAATCTAACCGTTGAATTGCATGTTCTTTACGCTTTTAATACATATGTCAAATTTTATGTCAATCGGATATTATTTACTATATAAACGATAAACTTATATTTTATGCATAATTTTAAATTACAAAAACTTGCAATTTAAAAATGTATTGATAACATAGCTATTGATTTTTAATTTTCTTGAAATTTTGCAAACATGTTGAATATAAGAAGAATATATAATCCAATGGTAGATTTGTCAAAATTCACCTCCAATAAAAAAATATCGAGTGAGTTTGTAGTCTAAGGCTACAACTAATTTTGTAGCTAAACTTTGTCCTAAGAAGAAAATGTAATCCAATGTTAGATTTGTCAAAATTCATCTTCAATAAAATATATAACTAAGGCTGTGTTTGTTTCGTGTAAAACGTTTTCCGGAAAATACATATTTTCCGGAAATGTTATTTTCCGGAAAAGGAAAATATTTTTAAGTGTTTGGTTGAATAATGAAAATTGTTGTGGAAAATATTTTCATGTGTTTGGATGTATTCTAAAAATGCTATTTTCCGGAAAATTTTTCACATTTTCTCAGCATCCAAACAAATTTTATTACAAAAAATTTCAACATCACAACCATTTCAACAACAAATTCCGGCAATAAAAACACAACACAACAACAACAACAACACCACCAAATTCCGGCAACAACAACACAACAACCACAACAACAACAATCAGTTCATCAAAAAAAAAAACAAAAACAACAATCAAACTTATAAAAATAAAAAAAAACAGAGATATCGAGGAAGACGATGATCGACGACGCGGCGCAGCGCGGTGCGACTCGCCGGTGCAAAGAGCGCTGGGTTCGAAGGAGTTCGACGATCGACGATCGACGGCGCGGCGCGATCGAAGGTGCGACTGGATCTGCTCGTTGCAGTGAGGCGATGGGGACTGGGTTCGTGGGTTCGTGGTCGCCGGCGATGGTCTCTCGGCTTGGATCGGCGGTTCGTGGGTTCGTGGCCGCCGGCGATGGGCGCTGGGCGCTGGGCTTGGATCGACGATGGCGCTAGGCTCTCTCTTTCTTTCTCCCTCTCCCTCTTCGTGCTCTCTGTTTCTTTCTCCCTCTCCCTCTTCGTGCTCTCTGTTTTTGGGTTTTCCGGAAAATGAGATTTGAAGTGAAAATAGAAGCTGAATTCATTTTCACCCTTACCACTGGTCAACGGAAATTAATTTCCGGAAAATGCATTTTCCGTGCGCAACCAAACACCCGTAAATACTGAAAAGCATTTCCAGAAATACTTTTCATCCGATTCAAACGCAGCCTAAACTTTATAACTAATTCATCTTCAATTTTATAACTAAACTTTGTCCAATATATCTATTCTACTAAATTACTAATAAGTGGATTCTTCTGTTTGGGTTTCATCATTTTGCGTACTAAAATATCTTTACACAAATTCTTAAACTCTCTAAAATACCCCTAGCTTTTAGTTAAATAATTTTAAATTTAAAAACACAAATTGGTTAAAAGAGTAATTTACTATATTTTAAAGAGTTCCTAATGGTTAGACTTTTTTCCTTTTTCTTCTCCAATTTGAATTACCACTTTTTATTTTAAAATTCAAATTTTCAAACTTTTATCAAAATCAAATTTCCTTAAGTTTATGATAACCAAAATTTAGGGGATAATTGTTTCAAAAATTAAAACCATTTGAAACTTCTCATCTATTTAAGTTTAATTCAGTTTCTCTTATTTTGAGGGAAAAAAAAAATACTTGCAACAATTATCACTAAATCTCCATCCCTCCACCTTTTTTTTCTCTTGCCAAATTCAAAAGTTAAAACCACATTTAAACTTGAGAATTACCACCTCTTTTTTTATTCCAAAATACCCCTACCGCCTATGTTTAAGTAGGGGAAAAAAACTTGAGAATAACACTGTAAAAATATATCTCTAACTCTCACCTAAAACATTTCCTATAAAATAGAATCACTTTCCCACTAATCCACTTCTTCAAAACAACTATACATTCACTTTTCTTTTTTTATAATAGAAAAACAAGTTAAACCAAAAAAAAAAAAAAAAAATTAAACAACCCCACTTTGCTTTTTTTTTTTTCTTTTTTTTTTTTTTTCATTCTAAAAAAATCATCCTCACATTTATCTTCCTATTAAAAAAGAGTTTTTTTTAAACATCCTCAAGTTTATCCCAAAAAAAAAGAAAAGGTTATAATTTAATCTGTTTTTAACTTCTTTTTTAAAAAAAAACTAACTACTCTTAACTTCTTTTAAAAAAACTAACTACTTTTAACTTATTATACTTATCTATACTACTATTTAAAGGGCTTCTCTGTTTTGAAATTCTCAATTTCGATGCCCAAAATAATAGGGTCAAACAAGTAAAATTACTAATTTAAAAAGTCCTAAATTTAAGATTAATTTGAAAAAACATTGCCTACAAGATGGGAACACTCCCACTAACCCACTTATTCTAAACAATCGTACGGTCTGTACCCTTTCTTTGTTCTTAAAAAAAAAATGGAAAAAACAAGTTAAATAACACATGTTTCTAATATTTTAATTAAAACTAAAAATAAAAACACCCTTAATTTAAAAACTCCTAAATTTTAGATAAATTTGAAAAAACATTGCCTACAAAATGGGAACGCTCTCACTAACCCACTTATTCTAAAACTAAAAATAAAAACACCCTTAATTTAAAAACTCCTAAATTTTAGATAAATTTAAAAAAACATTGCCTACAAAATGGGAACACTCTCACTAACCCACTTATTCTAACCAACCATACGATCTATACCCTTTTTTTTTTTTGTTCTTTAAAAGAAAATTAGAAAAACAAGTTAAATAACACATTTTTCTAATATTTTATTTAAAACTAAAAATAAAAACACCCTTATGTTCAATAAAAAAAAACACACACACACACAACTAAATATATATATATATATATACACATTTGATTTCCATCCTCCCACATTTAATTCAAGTTTCACTTTTTTTTTAGTTTTTAAATTCGATTTAAATTTCAAATTTATTCAGTCAACAATTTTAAAATCTTTTTTTTTTTTTACAATTTATTTAGCCAAGGATTCTAATAGCCCACTGCCCACTAACCAAAACCTCTCTAAACTCTAATTATGGTTTTTCTTTTTTCTTTAAAAAAATAAATTATAAAAAAATAATAAAATAATAAAAAAAAACAAGTCTTTTTATACAGTTTGTTTAGTATAGATTCTAATAGCCCACTAACCACAACTTCTCCTAAACTCACTATCTCTAATTTATATATCTCACACAATTTCTAAAAAGAAAAATATATCTCATATATATTTGACATATCTTTTTCTTAAAAATTAACACACATTATCTCTATTTAAAAATATCTCATACATCAGCTTCTCTGCACAGTTTTTTTATATTGTTTCTCTATTTGTTTTGTTCTCATCCTCATTTCTTTCTATTGCTAAAACAGTGTTCTACAAAAGGAATCAAATTCTGTCTTTGGTTTTTTTTTTTTTTTTTTGTGAAATATATAATAGTGGTTGTAGTTTTTAATTATGGGTTATTTTCCTTCCTTTTCTTTAATTTAATTTTTATGAACAAGTTGTGAATGGGTTTGTGTTGCTATTGGAGTCTAATACAATACACCACCATCAAAATCCAAGAAGAAGAAACTCTATTTACAAAAGCAAAAGACTTTTTTAACATAGCTACTTACGGTCTATCTTTTGATGAGGATTTTGCAATTCACAGTTAGTTTTTGTTGAATGGTGGTATGTTATTTTTACAAAATCATTTACATTATGTTGTCAATTTTTTATATTTAGTCTCTGTAGCACTGTGGTTCTTTCTTTTCTTTTTCTTTTTCTTTTTTTTTCTGGGACTACTAGAGGACTGCAATGATTAATGAGATTGAATATCTTACTTAATTGTGAAGTAACAACGGTGCAATACTAATGTTGCCTCCTATTTAATGTTTGCTGTTTTTCTTATTTTTAATCCTTACTCTTTCTTTTATTTTGGTCTCCTTTTTAGGGTTACATATCAACAATTTTGTTGGATTGCATACTGGGCATAATAGATGACTTCGGGTGAGAGACTTTACAAAAATATTGTATGATTCAAGGCTCATATAAAGTGGTAGTTGGTTGTTTAAGACCTTTTTTGTAAAAATAAATAAATAAATCATCCTACCTATGTCTATATTTATCAATTTTTGTAATTTTACGTTGGATTCAATTTATTATTTTTTGGAATGGTAATGTACATATCATTATTAATTGAAACTCCTATAGTTTAACTTTATTTTTCTCAATCACATCTCTTCCATATGAAATTAGTTATCCCTAGCAATTGTTTTGCCTTTCACTACAACTTCTTTTCATTTTTTACAAGAAAATACATTTTTAAAATTAATTAAAAGATAATATTGCTCACATGCAAGCCTTTCTCATAAAAAATTTAAAACTATTTTGTTATTATTATTATTTGCTTTTTTAGGCATTTGAAACTTTTGTTATGGATGTGTAATTATATATTGGCTACATTTTAGGACTAAGTGACTACCTTTTAGGATTAAAAAAAAACTTGGTGAGAGACGTTCTCATAAAAAAATAAATAATACTACTATTTAAATTTTTCTTTTTAGGCATTTCAAACTTTTGTTATAGATATGTACCAAGTGGCTATATTTTAGGACTAAGTGGCTACCTAAAAAAAACCTTGATAACTCTCATTAAAAGATTTTTTTTTTTTTTTAAATAAACAATTGTGAACCTTTCCCATATAAGAAAAAATTAATACTATTTTTTTTTTCTTTTTAGGCATTTGAAACTTTTGTACTAGAATTATGCCAGTTTTAAAAAAATAAATTACTTTTGGTCTTGGGCTCAAAAAAATATATGTGGCTTGATATTAAACTTTGAGAATAAGTGGCCTTCTCAAACGGTATTCTTGGTGCTTTAAAAAGTTATTACTTTTAAATTTTTTTTTTTTTTAGGCAACTGAAACATTTGCTTTAGAATTGTGCCAGCTTATTAAAAAAAAACAAACAAAAAAACTTCTTGGCCTAGGATCAAAAAAATAATAGATGCCAAAATACAAAAAATAAAAAATTATGTGACTTGATTTTAACTTTGAGAATAGGTGGACTTTTCAAATGGTATTCATGGTGGTTAAAAACGTTTAATACAATTTTAAAGATAACCTCACAACTTCCATTACACCCAAAAAAAAAAAAAAAAAAAACCTTCATAACATGACAGCCTTTCCAATAATATTAATAAAAAAAAACAAAAAAAAAAAACTATCTAATATTTCGGGTTAGAAAATTTCAGCCAATTGAACTACAATGTACTTACGTGCGTGCTCAGAGGCTCTTTTTTTTTTTTTTTTTTTTGTAAAGGCTAATAATTTGCATCAATTATAATTTGGGATTAGTACTAATGATGTGCTAAAATTGTCAGAAGTTGTAGGCTCCAAGTTGCTCAAATGGATACCTGTGAATAAGAACAAAATGACCAAACAGAAGGCACCAATGTGGTACCGGCCAAAAACCTTCCAAATGTCAAGTTAGTGAATGAGAAGTTTCTATGAACTCTATAGTGAGAGAGCTAGCAAGTTTCTGCGTACCTGAGAACAGTGGAGGCCTGGTGTTTATATAGTGGTGAAAGGCAAATCAAAATCCCTTCAAAATAGGGATCTTTCCTTGCTGGGAGGATCTGGCACTTAGGATTTCCAAGATTTTAGGGCGTCTTTCCATATAAGAGAGATATGAGTGAGTAATGGATTTTACCTTACGTGTTATGCAAGATATTTCCATGTTCAGGCATTCATGGGGACCAAGTCAAGCCACACTAGATCCATCGGCCTCTTCGCCCCATCCTTGTTGGTTTATAGAAGCGCCTGTCAGGTTGTTACTACAAGATTGTTGCTCATGTTCCCATCACCCTGGATCTTCCATTTGTTTTCATAAAGCTAATGGGCCTGCTGGCACCATCGGCTTCCTTGCGTGACGTGTCCAAGGGCATTAACTTCTAGCTAAAATACCCCTATCAAGTGCATTTTCCAATCACAAAAAATAATAATAATAATAAATAAATAAATAAATAAATAAAAACTAGAGATGTGATAAAAAAAACTATTTTACCCACAAACACATAATACTCTCATCACACCCCTAGGTTTTCTTTGTGATTGGAAAATGTAGTAATCCCAAATTATAATCGATGTAAACTATTAATCTTTAAAAAAAAAAAAAAAATAGAAGAGCTCCTGAACATGCGTGTGAGTGCATACTCAGAGGTTAGTTTGAATTAATGAGCATATTTGGAACCGTATACGATGCTGTTGGGATTAGTATACCTTCACTTCACGATTCACTGGATTAAGGAATTTTGTTTTTTACATTTTATTTTTTATTGTCATTTTATCATTCATTTTTGCACAATTATTCCTCTCCTTCCTTTACCATTTTTTTTTCCCCTAGTATATATGAATATTGCCTTGTAACCGTGTAGACTATAGTAATCATCTTCTCCTCTATTTTCTTGAACATAATGCACAGTAGGCAATTGCCGGGCCCTCCAAATTAACAAGTAAAGCATAATTAATTTGGTATAATTTGATGGTTTATGTTCATAACGAAAAAACTCTAAACAATGACATTTTTACTATTTTAAATTGTTTTATTATAATGAGGCCATTAGGAATATATATATATATATATAGAGAGAGAGAGAGAGAGAGGCTCACCTTAATCTAATCATATACCAATTCTAAGATTATTTTAATTACACTATAAATAAGGTTACTGCAATATGATTAGGATTTACTTTACTTGCACTAAAAGTAGGTCCTAATAAAATTAATCTAATTAGAATAATATATAGACTTGGGCCTATAGGCCATCCACTACAATAATAGGTATAGGCCTTAACTATGATTCAGCCTTGATTTAAAAAATGCGTCGTAGACTAATTACTTGACATGACACGATGAATTAAAGATTTCATACTCCTGAGTCATGAAAGTCATAGCCATGCATCAAAGAAATGTCAAGATATTATTATTGATCGGTGTTGTTCTTTTAAATTTAAGAGGCCCATTTTTTCTTATCTTTGAATAGACTCTTTCAATAGTACACATGGGGATAGGGGGCAGATTCACCAAGCTTATATCCTGTTTAATTTCCCAAGTAAAAATAAATGAAATTAGAAAACCACCAAATTCTTGATCATTGCAATATCTGCACTTTTTGTGATTTTACTGCTTGGGATCTACACAGTTTAGCTGAGTTGCCTGTGCCAGTCAAAGTTAAAAGATTGTGTAACCTCACAATATTGCCTAGGCTAATACCATTTCGGCAATGATTTGTTTCCCACAAAAAAGAAAACATGAAGTTCTGAAGCATTGGAGACAAAGTTTGTACTAAATACATCAGTTGTAGCGCCAAGTATATAAAAAAAAAATTAAAAAAAAGATAATCACACAGTTATAGTTGTGACAAAGTTCTCCTAAATTATGTGCAACTAATGTGACAAGAAATGTAATTTTAGCACTCAAATTTATATTTATATGTATGTATGTATATATGATTCTCCCAAATATTTTAGTCAAAAGTCATATTAACATTTTCCTAATTACTTAATTATTTATTCCTATTAAACAGGTCAGAAAATGAAAAGTGGCCGTGCACAAGTTATTACCTTTCCGTGCAGAAAAAGCAAGACCAACAGAAATAAACAGAGATCAGCTTGCATTTTTAGGAGTAGGGAAAATGATGCTCCAGGGAAACCTCCACCCTCTCCTATAATGCCTCATGGTGAATGTCCGTCCTCCGGTAAAATGGATCCTATGTTATATAAGTATTCGGAGCAACAATGGACTACAGTGTATATTGAATTCTCATTTAAGATTTCAATTGACAAGAATCTGCATCATGATCAAGCTATGTTAAAGTAGCCTCGGACATGCTTTTCATTGCAGATTCTATCTACTGATCTGCATCTGTGTGTGTGTCACCGAGTGTGTGTGCGTGTGTGTGTGTGGGGGGGGGGGGGGGGGAGAAAGAGAGAGAGAGAGAGAGAGATCAACACTTTGAAAAATGTCTTTGTGAAATGCAAATAGCACTTCCCTTTATTGCAGAGTGACCTGCAAAAACATTTCCAGTCCCAAGTTTATAAATTCTCAGAAACAGAACTTAAAAATAAACAGTAGCCCAGTTTTAATTCATCAGAGCATGGACGGAGTTGGAATAAGTTAAAATTCCACTTCAGATTATAAATGGAGAAAATCCAAAACAAAAACACACTCACATATGGAGGAATAATGGAAGTATTAGCCAATTAGCTTTTTTATTGATAAGACAAAATCTCTACTATAAGAGAGATATTACATTGGTTATTAAAACGTCCCAAGTGAGTTTATAAATCAACAGATAAAAAAAAAAATAAAAAAAACAATTATTACCAAAACTTCACTTTCAATAATTTCTACACTTGATGCAAAGAGATTCACGAGACTAGAACTAGGAGATGAACATGCAATGCCATCCTGGTGACTTCTTGATGATGAATAGCAAATGAACTCCTGGTGATTTTAGTTCAGGTCACCCCCACTCTTCAAAAAACAGAAGCACAGATAGATTGCTGACTGTACAACCCAGTTACCCCATTTGACTTCTTGATGATGAATAGTAAATGAACTCCTGGTGATTTTAGTTCAGGTCATCCCCACTCTTCAACGAACAGAAGCACAGATAGATTGCTGATTGTACAACCCAGTTACCCCATTTGGAAACCTTTGCCTGTTTCTTTTCCTCTTTGTGACAGTTATGAATCCTTCACTATCACCATTTTTATTCTTATTTACATCTGTTTTTGGCTGCTCACAATCATCAGATTGAGAAACCAAGTCCTTCCCCTCATTTCCATTGAGAATTTTTATAATTGCACTGTCATTTGCTATTGCATCTGAAGAATTTTCTGAACAATCCAAATTTTTCTCACTAACTGCAGGCTCACTCACATGTTCCATATTATGCTGGACTGACTTTACAATGAGGCTAAGCAGTATCTGACTTGCAAGCTCTGACTTTTCAGACTCAGAGAAATTCTTTTTCGAAGCCCCATCTTTAACTTCATTATTGGATTCATCACCCAGATTCTCCTCCTCTGCACTACTCATTTCAAACATAGAATTTGACTTATTTTGAATGTGAGAATTTTCATCACCAGGATATGGTTGCCTAGCTCTCCAAGGTACAAACTCAGGTGCATCTGGGTTCATTCTTGGAGGCCCAAATCCACTTCTTCCCTTGCCAAGGGTATGATGTCTCAAAAAGCCATGTTTCATGCGGAAAGAATAATTGTTTCTATAATACAAGGGTGATCTAGGACCACAAGGAATCCTGGCAGCAACTGGAGTAAGAACAGGCTCTGCAAGCATGCCTTGACTAACATTTACATCATATATACTAGTCGCTGCAACTGAGTTTAAAAGGTGTGGCATGGGTCCTGGATTAAATGGTTTAGCTGCAGCAGAAAGCTTACTCCCATTTGTTTCTACAGGCTTTACCTGGTCAGAAGAACATGAAGCCTCTTCAACTTTTGGTGTAGTGTCTTCCTTTTGAGTGCTTTCTTCATGAGTTTGCTCAATTTCATCATCTTTTGGGATTGCTTCAACTACAGATCCAGTGCTGCTTTCCTCATCCTTTGATGTTTCATGAGGAATGCTGTACATCTGAATTTCAATTTTTTCATCATCTATTTTTTCAACTTTCTCCATTGACGGTCTTAGAATGGTACCTGGCGGTGCCAGAGCTACTTCTTTGTAAGAAAGAGATTTTGAGGCCAAGGAAGTAAGAGTTGCTGGACTGGAGATAACCTTGGAAACAGGAGCTTTTGCCTTCAGATTAATTGAATCCTCTGCAGAGCTCAAGCTACCAGCCTTTGACTGTTTCAGAGGAGACAGCTCAGTTAAAACAGTCTTTGGAGTTGTTTTTTGCACTGGTGAAATGAGGTCATGCCTATAGCTACTTTCTCTGAAATTTGAATATTCAGAATTGTTAACGATCAACTTTGCAAGAACAGGTCGCCTCCCAAACTTCCGGCCAGAAGTTTTCCCTGACCGCCCTTTGGAATTGGCTTCTTGCCACCCTGCATCTGAAATAGATTCTTCAACAACTTCACTTGCAACTGTCTGCCTATATCTAGTAATATCATTATTTTCTTCAGGTTCTTCAGATTCTTCAGGATGAACCTTGCTGACTTTTACTTCTGTATTTCCATCTGTTGTATGTGCAGTGTTTTCTGGGCCATCATAGAGCATATCATCATCCCCTGTAGCATCATTTTGTGCTTGATGGGTTTTATCACTTAAATGCAAAACCTGGAAGTTATGGGAAAAATCAAGATAAGTATGCGCAAAAAAAAACTGTTCTGTTTTTCTTTTTAGTGGATCCATCAAATGAATGATTCTAGATATGCAGAAAAGATGAATTTGGTAGGTATCTTTTTACTAGCATGCTCTGAGAACATCTTTGAAAACTTGAGATGTGTCAAAGGTTCAAAAAGGTTGTGCTCTAGAATTTCTAAAGTTCAACAAGACTCCCATTGATTTACCTTTGAACAAACTCTAAAAGAACAACAAGCCGATTAAGACCACCCTTTTCTTACCCACCAACAAAAATCCAGTTTCTCAAAAACATCCCATCTGCTTCAGATGCATTGGCAATAAAAAATAAATAAATAAATAAATAAATAAAGGATAAATTTCATATGAGGGGCATTTCATTCAACGTAAGTATATTGTAGGAGCATGGAACCTGGTTCTGCTAAGGTCATATTGATTAGAAAATTTTCACTCTCTTTTCATGGGCACGTTGAGAAACCAAATGGTTGGCTGCACTTGGATAGATACCTCCATCAAATTCTGAACTATTACAAAATTTATAGCATGCATGAGCATGACGCAGCCAATTCAACCAAAGTTAGAAATCAGCTGGACTACATTTCATTTTCTACCCATGCTCCATAATAATAGGAGTGGAAATTATAGTAGTTGAGTTGAATGATGGTGTTTGCAAGCCATGCAAAGAAATCTCACCAAACCAAAACAATTAAAGGCACTAATAAAGCTTAATTTAACCAACTCTTTGTGTCGAGTAGGTGATTATATTAGTGCAAGGGTAATACATTGTTCACAAAACAACATTAGTATCAAATGTTATGAATTTTGACTTCTTGCTGATAGGACAGTTAACTTGCTGATAGGACAGTTAACATAAACCAATATGTTCCTAAATTCCAGTAAAGAAAGAAATATCCGCCTACCTTTGCACGCCGCTGTTTCCTCTGTGAATCACTCCCTTTCAAATCTTGATCAGGACTTATGTAATCCAGGAGATCCGAAACACTGCAAGAAAAGGCCAAGGGTTTGGGTGACCTGAAGTATAATAATTCAATTTATAACCAAGTAATTTGGGAATACCATATCAATACCTAAGGTGACCTTTGCTTGCAATGGATGCGTCTGGCTTTGGAGTTCCAGTTCTTGCTGCTTCTTGCTGCTCCAGAGCTTTTGATTCAAAATATTCAAGCCATGCAGCAGCATCCTGCAATTAACAACATAGAGCATCTTTATATGTCAAATCTGGAAAGAGCATCCCCCATTGACAGATTGGCTGAAACCATCCTTGAGTTCAACCTGTTGTGTATTGCAAAATTATCTTCTATAACAAATTTCAATAGAGATACCAAGATTGGTTGTGTTGCAAAATTTTACTTCTTTAATGAATTCCAAAAGAATAGAATTGAAGAAAACAATACACGTGGCAACCCTAACTAATATGTTGAGGATCCATAGCCAACCCCAAAATTTGACTAAGACTTTGTTATTATTGTTATTGTAAAGAACTCCAGTAAAGATACCAAGATTGGAAATACTTTCCGATTGTAAAATTAATGAACTCAAACAATAGTAAAAGATATGTGACCTGAGTACGAAGATCTTCTAGCCCAAGTTTGGCTTGAAGTATTTGAAGAGTAGTTTGCTCATGTTGCACACTCAGGGAATATGCTTCCATCAATGAAAGAGCTATGGCTATGGCGTGATAGCTCGCAGCTGTCTGTAAGGCAAAATAAAACATTTAACTTATGAGAAGATTGCATGTAAAATGGGTATTTGTGCTGGAAGTGCAAATACAATTTTATTTTATTTTAGTTTTTTTTTTAATTTTGGAATTAAATTGTACTTTTAATGATCAGTTGGATTTTATTTGAGGTTTGATTAGTTAATTAGGCTGTTAGTGTTTTTATTTAATTTCCTAGACTAATCGTTATTTTTATTTTTGTAACTTATCCAAAAAAAAAAAAAAACTTGTTTAAGTAAACTAGAATTAGGGTATATAGTTTTAGTTGTCTATATAAGCGTGCAATTCTACTCCTATGAAGACATATTTGATTGATTAATAAATTTCTCTTTGAATTTTTCTAATGGTCTGGTGCTGACTCCAGCCAACCCTAGGTGTTGACTTTAAGGATTGTTATCTCTTATTGTTGAATCCAAGCAAACCGAAGTGATAACTCCTAGATTACCTAAATTTTATCTTTTTGTTGCATCTGCTTTGGTTTTTTCCTGAGTCAGTATTCATAGGGTAGAGAGAGAGAAGAGATCGAAACCTGTATGTGATCCTCTCCTAATAATTTTTTGTTGCATTTTAGAGCTTCATGCAAGTATCTGAGAGCAACATGGACATTTCCCATGCCCTCTTCCATCATAGCCACATTTATATATGTTGCTGCTGTATTTGGGTGAGACAGTCCGCATGTAAAATGAAGAAGGAACAGAGCACGGTTTACATACCTGAAAATTACCCAAAAGCTTTAATCAACAGAACCAGTAGAAGGACAAGGAATGAAAAACAATGAGAATAGTGGAAATTTTCTGTTGAAATTAATTAGAATTTCATAGTTGGGTAAGGGAAAGATTCAACAGGGAACTCATTTATCAGAATGTCAGTATATAATAGTATACAGCACAATAATCTAGAATGAAGAGAGCAAAGATAATCGATTTGACAAAATATCAAGTTTAACAATACGTTGCTCTAACTTACTTCAAAGCCAATTCAATGTGTTGAAGGCGATAGTAGAAAACAGAAAGATCCCCATAGCTTTTCATTGTATCTGGATGGTCAAGCCCAAGTTCTCTCTCATTGATATCCAAAGCCTTTTGCTGATATATAGTTGCCTAGACAATGGAAAAGAACTCAAACTTTAGAGCATAAAAAAATATAAGTACTCTCATACAGTAACAACCAAGTTTAGACACAGAGCTACAAGACCAGTTGGCAGGAATAGATTGTCTCACAAATTGTAAATGGTTCACATTATAAAAAATAAAATTAACAAAACAAAACAAAAACAAAAGATTCTAAAGTGCACCATCGATTTAAACATTTAAACACATTGGCCATCAACTCCACCTGTGTTTGTGCTTGGCGTCATATATTTCATTCACAAGTAGTCCCAAGTTTGGAAAAAGAAGGAAGGTTGTGGTAGATTGATAGCCAACATAAAATTTAGTCACTTTATTTTGAATAAATCTACTACAATTCATTTGGCCAACCTTAATAAGTCTGTTGAAGATACATAGCTGACCCCAAAGTTTTGAGACTAAGACTCAGTTATTGTTGTTGTGGTTGTTACAAAGCATATTTCAGTTTGACCATTTTGTATTTTTATTGTAATCTGACCTCTGCTATAGATTGAATTTGAGAATTATACATTTTATTAGCGCTAGACACAATAGGGTCCTTTAATTTATATAATGAAGATTAGTACTCAGCTTCAATAAATAAAAGATAGATTCTTGGCTCAATTTCCCACAAGTAAAGCTAAATGATCAACTAAAGATTTTATTACCTGATTGAAGTCTCCAGTGTGATAAAGAACAACAGCTAGAAGACTGTAAGCACTTGCAGTGGTTCGATGGTAGGGACCACATACAGCTATCATCTTTGCTAGTGCCTTCAAATGCGAGTATTACAGTGAGGTCAGTTTCTGTTCTCTTTCTTGAAAAGTGCACATGCCTTTATTATATGGACAGAATGGGAGAGTACCTTTGTTCCATAATTAACAGCATCCTCTAACTTTCCTTTATCAAGAGCAACTTTAGATGACTCCAATAGATTCCGTCCATCTGCTGAAGAGCATCCTACATGCTGTTCAACAGAATTAAAAAAATCAGAGATATTTTTAAGCCAATTTTAGCTGCCTCAACGAGATGATAACTAGCAAATCAAAAACATAATTCAAAGTCTAAGCTATTTTAAGTCACTATTATCTGGCACAAAGAGATGGTAACCACCAAATCAAAGACAGAATAGATGAGGGGGAGAGAGAGATTCCCACCTTACACACAGGAATCATGCTGATGATATCATATTTCCTGAATGGGTAAGGGCACTCCAAGTCATAATTTCTGGAAGCCAACTCCAATCCAAACTGGGAGAAGAATAACAAGTATAAAGAATGATCATGCTTTGAGAAAAAAATAGAAGCAAGTGCAATCAAAAGCAATAATTACCTTATGGCAAAGACCTCGGAGAATTGCTAACTTTCTCACATGGCGAAACTCATCTTTAAGTGTCCAACCATATCTTCTGGCTATAAACATTCTTAACCATTCAAATCTAAGAATATGGTCGTCATTCAATTCTTTGTCATTATTTTCCATCTCACAACTTCCAAGTAAAAAATTTAGAGCCGAAGCTATTGCTGCCGGTAAGTCCTCTACATTGTCAACAGAGGCAACAACTGCTTTAAGTAGATGCTTGAAAGCTCGAGTAAGCATCTCATGGACACAAAGTGACTGTATATGGGGAAGTTTTTCTGCAAGTTCAACCTGATTTGTACAATGAGATTAGGACCAACAGAAACAAAACACTGCACATTTACTAGTTTTAAAATGCACCCCCTCCAAGTTTTCTAGAGACCAAAGTCAGAACGGCTTTGACCTAGAATGTTGTTAGAGGAGGCAGGGATGAAGAAAGAAATAGAGGGATTGTTTCTTACCACTCGACCCAAAGAGCGCATCTTTAGTCCCCTTAAATGCATGAAGTCAGTTAATGTACGGCCATCAACTGGAGAAAGTTCAAGTGACCCAAAGTCTGTTACCTAAGAAAACAAGAGATCTAGTTCACAACCCCGCATATAAACATTGTAAACTTAAGTACATAGCTAAACTTGCTGTATAAAAAGAATATTACCAGTTTTGGTAGTGCAACTTCATCATAATACTCATGTGCCAGCCTGATCAGCTCATCTATTGACTGTTTGAAGAAGCAAATTAAAACAGTTAGTCCAAAAGATAACAAGAAACAACATTGGTACCATAATAACAACATAACAACAACCAAAAAATAAACAATGAAACATTCTAACAAGAAGAGGAAAGAATAAAATTTGAACGAAAATTCACTCCAAATCGGTTTGGAACAAAGTTCTTTCATCCTTCTAAATGGCGATTCAGATAATCATCTATGTGTACTTTTAATCACATGACTTATTTAATAGTCATGTGACTTCTTTCTTTTTTTATACAATACAGTAGGATTTGAAACCTAAGGCATCTGCTCTATGATAATTTCTATAGAGTATCAGGCCAACGCACAAATGTGTTTCTTTTTGGTGTAGAAGGATTTGAGCCCAGGTCCTTCATCCGACAATAAGACACTTTATTAGTTGATCTAATTGGAACTCAGTAGTCATGTAACTTGTAAAAATCACTTAATAAATCATGTGATGAAAATACACATTGATGGTCATCCACACCACATAATGGGTTTAAGTAGTTTCCTCCAACCCAATTTATTTTGTAAAGAATTTCAGTTAAAATGAACAAGCAAAATAGCACATACGTAGTAGAAAGTGAATCAACAGGTTCATAATGTATAAAAAATGATTAGAGTTCCAAAGAAACCTTTAAATGAAGACCAGTCCCAGTTTCTTTTAGACTCAAGAAGGCATCTTTAGAAATTAGCTTCTCCAGTTCTGCCATGCCTTTGAGTTCACCATTGCTTAGCTCGCCCAAATCAGTTTCCGAATTCAGATTGCCAGATCTAGAATCATTTTCTTCCTTATCAGTGCTACTTACACAATTTTCTTTCTTTTCCCTCTTCTTCAAATATTTAAACTGCTTTCCAAGACCTTTGACTGAATGTTCAGCCCCATTATCATCATCTGGGCTCTTAGACTTGTTTCCTATTGGACTTTCCTGCTTTTGTAGATGTTGTACCCAACAAGAACCAAGTTCCCATCTTATAGACCTCTTAGAATCAATGGGCATCTCCTTTAACTTTTTCAAGCTCTCTTTAACAACTCTTCTGACCAGACATCTGGACACTTCCAAGCCATCCAAGTTAGACTGAGGTGACCAACATCCTCCTGATGGTTCAGCACTAAACTTATGAAGCAGAAACCTCAAGCTGTAAAATAGTTTTGTATTCAATCAGTCCATAGGGTAATATGCATGCAACAACAGTCGGCCTTTAAAAATATATCTTAAACTCTCTAAAGCACTTCAAAAGTACTTGATCATTACTATTGAATCCAGCATAAGGGAACTGAACTAAATCCATTGAGAATTGTTTTCAGAGCCAAGTAATCTGCATTTTCACATGCATATTTATGATTTAGAGGATCTAAAGCTATGCATTACAAGAACATGCCTAACTTTTCAGAATTTTCCACATTTATGAGAGGAAACACCAACTCTCTTTTAAGTTTCAAAGGAGTTGATCAGAAATTATGAAAATGATCCGACTATTGATTTTTAGACAAAAGAACTTAAGAGTTCTAAGCCACCAATCATACCCACTGCATCATGTTGTTCAAAGGCATACTGCCATTTTTTGGCTAAAAATGCTATAGAATCCCTTTTAACAGCTTTTATATTTGTATTACCAGTCATTCACTTACAAAGCATATTAACTTAACAAGTCTGACTATCATTCTTTTCTTTCTTTCTTTTTTTCCTGTTTTCAATGAACGTCCTCAACATCATTAATATATGATGCAGCTGAGGCGACCTGTATGTTGTTATGACCTGCCAACAGTATTGCCTAGCATGTGTGCAATATATGCATGCAACTACAAATGGATCAAAACCAGACTCTTTAGTAATGAGGGCAGTAGCTTATGGATCAAACCTGTTAACGTTAAGAGCATTTGCCCCACCATCTGGTTGATCATCAACTTCAATATCTTGAGTGTGAAACTTTGCCTTCTTCACATTACCAACAACCTTTACAGTAGCAGTGTATCCACAATGCCTTACATTGACAACACCCAAGGAAGATGTATCCTGCAAAAGTTTCAACCATTTGAGAAAGTTTGGACATGTGCAACTAAGATCAGTCAACGGCATTAGTTAGGCGTGATGACTTTTCCATGTTAAGAGCATTACAAGGACAAGGAGAAGACCAAAGATAATGGGTAATTAGGAAGTGGAATAGACATATTGAATTTGATATCAAAGAAAAAGATGACTCAATTTCAGTGAACAAAACTGGACATAGAAGTTGTGTAGCTTATAGTAAATAGTTGGGAGAAGGACAACATGCATATGCTCAGTATAGAAACAAAACTGAAAATTCTTAAATTACTAGGTTTATATCTAGACAGATCAGCCGAGGAATCAGAGACAGCCTACTGCAATTGAATACGTAGTATCCAAAAATGTAGAAACTAGAAAGTAGCCTTCACTTATATTTATAAACTTATTTAGATACATATTCCTCACATTTTAAACATTCACTCATATATAATCTTGCAGCATAGGAGAAAAGTACTTACATGAACCACAACACTCTCATCTGCAGTTAACCCCTTAAGCAAATTCCGTTGAGCAGATTCCTTGTCAGACATATTGGATAATTGACGGCCATCAGTTCTTATATCATATTTTGAGCCTGCATCAGCCGTATCACGTTTTACAATAATGGACAGATCTCCCACACGATCCTCATGCAAGACTGAGTCTGGTTTACTGCTTATTGTATCCTTCGCTTGCATATTGGAATCTATGAGATGGCGTATTGCTGCAACAGCTTTAAAGATTGAGACATCAACAAATTGACTATGAAGTAAAAAGGCCTTCCGGTCTCGGACTACCCTCTCCTCCTCAGTTTTACAAGGTAAGCAAGCCAAAATTGCAAAATCAGTTGCCCATGGTCGAAGATCAAATTCACCATTTCTTCCCCTGCCACCACCATTGCCACCCCAACTTTCATCTTCTGTTGGTAGTGATGGGAAGTCCGATGGAGAATCAGCAACAGATGGAGGAGCAAGCCATGTATTTGCTCGAAATCCATATGGAAGATTACCAAACTAAGGGAGGGAATCAGAAGAACACAATGAATTATTTAAAAAGCTTATGCATTTTTGCTGTAAATAAAATACGTTTTTAAATTGAATTGTTTATTGAGATAGAATATCTACCTTATTATGTTCTACAAAAGCTTTCATCAAAGATTCATATGCCTGCATTAATCACACATTTGTTAGTTACAAACTAAACAATAAAGTTCAAAACAGATCAGCAAGGTAATATAGCAGATGAAAAACATGCGACTCCAGCTAACTCTCGACCAAGTCACCAAATGAAATAAATTTCAGCAGAATCCAATTAGAAAGATTAGCCGAGACATTGGTTATTCTGTAAATCCACAAATTTGGTTTGGTATACAACCTGATTAATTTGAATATAAATTCAGATGGAAGAATTTTAACAACTCCTCTGAAAATATAGCTTTTCAATCCAGAAAAGAAATCAAATTAGAACACTTCTCAGAAGCAAGGTTAAATTTAAGCAAATCATAACAAATTCATCGACAACCATGTGGTGATGCAGTTTGGCAGTGGATTAATGAATTTACATATTAAAAAATAAAAATTTAATCTTTTACTTTTGAGTTGCAAATAAAGGTTTCAAGTTTACTTAATAAACTAAGTTTATGCGCCACTTTATAAACCATCAAAAAATAATTACTACAATTGGCCTAAACTCAACAATTTGCATGAGGTGATTGCAAGGAGAAACAGAGTGGTTCATATGCAACATATGCAAACTAGTAAATAGAATTAAAGAAAGTGAAATATATATATATATATATCAAAATTCAAGTAATATATAAAGTACCCACATTGCTAAAAGCTCGGCTAAGCTGTTGTAGAAGATCCACAAGGGAGTGGCTTTGTAGAGACTGTTTTTCCATGGTATAGAACCCTTTCAAGGATGCAACCACTCGTATTAGCTTCCCATTGCAGATCTTAATCTGCATGCATTAATTGAATTTTAAATATCATCATTTAAAATGGAAAAAGAAGTTTTTTAATGAGATTCAGTCAACTTAAATTGCAGAAAGATTGAACAAAAATATCATGAAGACAGGAAAAAAATTAAGAAAGTTGTACTAATGTCTTGAAAGAAGCACATGTACTCATAAAGGAACATAATACATAGCATGGCATGAATGAATTGGTGTTCAATTTTAATGATCAAACAAATAGTTGCGAAGTTCTGTACTTCACAGGAAAAATAGCATGCTCTTCTTCCAAAAGAATCTAACTTAATCAAGAACAATTTCATGTAAGTTACAAAATGACATGTTATAAAGCTATTTTAAAAATTGAAGATGGCAGCTAGACTAGAAAACACACTAGGCTGCTAATGTTCAGCTCAAGATCTAATTGGTAAATTAGCCACCAGTTTTACACTTATGGCAAATGAGCCAATATTGAACAACCTCTTGGAGGAGGCCTTAATGAACAAAAAACATGTAACTCGGCTCAAATGATCAGCTTGAGAAAAGGCCTGTCTAGTATTTACTAAAAGGACAAAACGAATTTTAATAATCTAATACTTCGCTTTACTTCACTCAATAATGGTTTTATTAATAGATATTTGGATCAAATATCACCTTCAGACAAGCTAAGAGGCTTAAGGATGGGATGAAAAATAGTACCATAGGCTCAATCAACCGTCATTGAACCATAAGACAAAGATAGAAAACAAAATGGAGAATAGCAATAGCACCTGAATTTCAAAGTAATCCCCATCACGCCTTTCTTGAACATCCCTCTGGTCACATCTCCTTAAATCTGCAAAACAAAAATTATATGACAAAACAATCAATTTAACAATTTGTATCACTTCTTTATTTGATAACATTGGTTTACACTTAAAATATGACACATGGCCAAAAGTCTTGTATCTCAATGGCATTGCCTACTCTCCTTATATAGGCAAATCAGGGAAATCAGGATTCAAATCTCCTCTTCTCCATTATTATAACTACCAGATTATTTGTAAAAAAAAAAAACAAAGAGAAATATTGTACAGCCTTTTAAATAACAAATTGACACCTGATAAAATACAGGATAGCACTTAGACTAAAGTAAACTTTTGACACTTAAAAGTTATGATTATTTTCATTTTAACTCTCCACATTTCAAAATTTTTCATTTTGACCCTTTATCGTCTATTTCTATTACTAACCTAACCATTAAGTGCATGTCTAACTATTATGAAATACTAGCTCTAAAATACTATGGAATGCAGGAATGCCATTGTTGTGAAGGAAAAAAAAAAAAAAAAAAAAAAAAGAGAGAGAAAGGGATGCTCTGAACGGTCAAACCAAAAGAGCCTAAATGGAAACAACCAAACTTTAAGCCCCCAAAAAAAATATATATATATATATATAGAAAAATTCCTAAAATAAATAAATAAATAAATAAAATCCTACTGCCTAGTAACAAATTAAGCCACGAGTTTTTTTATTGTGACATTTTAAACCCTATGGATAATGGGTGTTGTCTCCAGAGTTACTAATAACGAAAACTAAACATATTCTAATTTTCCTTTTTATTTTCCCGCCTTTTCTGAGGAACCAAACAGAGCAGAAAGAATTGAAGGAGAAAATAAAATACTCACTTAGAATAGGAGGAGAGAGGTGAGAGAAGGAGAAGAACTCATAGAAGTCGGAGAGCTTCGGGGTTGGGTGAATTGCCACCATCCCAATGTTCTCCGAGATCGCCGCCGCCGCCGCCGCCGCCGCAACCGACGGTTCTGATGACGGGGATCCTCCTCCATCGGACGGTGAAGGCGGGGCTAAGTTACTACCACTCTTGGGCTGGGCTTGGGCCTTACTCTTTTTGGACTTCAGCTCTGATGTTGATGGGCTTCGTCTGGGCTTCGCGAATCTCGTGGTGCAGGCCACTATGTCCAGTATCCTTCGCACGTGCGATACCGCTTGGGCTTCCTCAATGTAGTCCTCTGAAACATATTTATAATGGCATTTTTGTTAATAACTGAAAAAAATAAGAGATGTGATAATAAGAGACTTTATAGTTGATAACTGAAAAAACATATTTGATAATAAGAGACTAATTAGAATCCATATGTTCATTCTCACTACTTAACTGTGAAAAAGTGATGTGATATTAATAGGAAAACTATTTTATGATTGGTGCATCCAACACCAATTTTTCACCAAGTACTTATGGTGGTTCTACTTGTAAGTGTCGTAATCAAAATTGACATTCAAGCATGTTGTGATCCAATCAAATTGTCTTTGAGTGATGCTACGAGAATACTACATATTTTAGATTTTACTATATAATTTAAAATTTTATGCGTCTATCAATTACAAAACAAATAATTATGATATTCATTAATTATTTTAAAATCCAGTAATCATATTTATTGTCACATCAAATTATAAATACTGTGTAGCAAAATTTAATAAAGCTAGGGACAACAATTTTACATTGATAAATTATTGTATTACCTCATACATGGACCCTCTACAATCTTCAATTTAAAATGTTTTTAATGGCTCATGTGTAAGATGGTAAGCTAATTTGAAATGTTGTGAAATTTTTATTGTGTCCCTGGTAGGTCTCAACAAAATTTGTGTTTTGCAAACAATTAGTCAATGTGAAAATCAAAGGTCTTGGGTTAGTTGCCAAATTTGGTTAGGCTAGAAGGCAACCAAATGTAGGTCTAATAAGTTAACTGAGAGGTATGGTCACTCATTAACTAACGGTCCCCTATTTTAAAGATGGTACAAATGGAACATTACCGACCATGCTGGTTTGTCCATTCACAGTAACTCATTACGGGCCCATTTGGGGATGAAAAAATAAAATAATAAAAAATGGTGGGACGAAAAATGTGAATAAAAACAATTTAAGTTTGCCTTAATATGTGTTTGGTTAGAGTGAAAAAGTAGAGTAGAAAATTCTTTTGTTTAGTTGAGAAGAAAATAAGAGAATAGAAAATAGATTTTTACAAATTTACTTTTATACCCCTATTACATTAAAAAAAAAATACTATAAAGGGAAAAAAATTGAACTAAAAAAAAAAAAAAAAAAAAAACCACTAGTATGAAAGGGATAATTTCTTATCTTAAGCCCACTTTCTCTCTCATTTTCTCTCCAAAATGCACCCCTCCAACCAAACACATACAGTACCCTCCATTCATTTTCTCTCCTATTTTGTATTCTCCCTCTCCCCCCACAAATCACTCTGCTAAAGTCCTCAGCAGCTACCCATCTATTTCAAATCTTCAATGTAAAGCATGTTTCATTAGGTATGAGTGGGACTGAAAGAGTACTATCTAGTCTATATATTTACTATATAAGTATATGGTACATTTTGTATTTGAATTTGACTTAAAAAGTTAATTTCTTTTTTACTATTTATCTTATTTTTATTATTATTTATAGATTTTGTTGCACTTTTTGTTACTATTTATGAATTCTACTGTACTATTTTAATCATTTTATAATTTTATCTACAGTACTTTCAATAAATAAAAAATTTAATTTCAGCTAAATAAACTATTCTTATATGTTAAATAATTTTAACATTCTTCTCAAAATAAATAAATAAAAAATTAACTTGGTAAAAACAAATAAAATAAAAATAAAAAGGTCCTTTGCTTTACAGCTAATGATATAAAAAGTTTCATAGGGGTCAGTGGTCACACTGCAGGATCTTTGATATTGAAATCTTAAATCTTATGCCGGGGCTTGACGACGAAACCAATGAGCCTTCAATTTTTTTTATAATTATTTTTTATTTTTAACTAACAACTTTCTAGGGTCCCCTCTGATTTGCTCTGAAAAAAGTCACTTTATGGGGTATCTGAAAGGAAAAATTATTAACACCTAATCTAGGTTATACCAAAAAAAACATATTAAACTCGTTACTAGTCGTCAGTACAAAAAATAACACTAATAAGCTGATATTCTATTGGAATAGTAACAAGTGGGAAAAAAAAAAAACCAATCAAAATCACAATTTTGTACACGTGACTCTCCAGTTCAAATATTGAATAGCAATTGAGTAGTACTTAATATATTGTGATTTTAATAATAAATATATAATTGAGTGAGTTTACCTAGAATAAAACTAAGAATGCATGTTTAATACAAATGAATTTAAAAAACAGTGCACGCTCACACAAGAGACAAGGGAGACAAGTTCTTCTCCACTTAGTTCTGCGGTGGGATAAAACAATGAAAGTCTAGACTGGAGAATGAAAATATTTATGGAAAAATTATACTTTGTCCACTTATGATTTATCTCAAAAATATTTTATTTATTTGTGGTTTAAAAATTGACTTTTTTCTCAACTAAGGTTAGCTTCATTCGTCTCCCATTACTCAACTTTGTTAAAAACATGAATAAATTTGTATTTTTGTTACTATTTATGACTCTTTCTTTTCAAAACATAAAAAACTAAAAAATCAAGAGAAAAAAAAATATTTAAAAGTTAGGTTTTGTAAAAATTAAAAGTTAGTGGAACAATGTCTCCAGTTATAAGTGGTGACAGTGAAGGACCATTTTCATGTCAGACATAGTGGTAAATGTACGCAGGTTGGGAGAGGAAGAATCTGTTGTAGGAATTGTCCGAGAGGTGCTTATGGATGGTTCTTGTAGGATTGTTCTTGGCGATCATGGTGAAACCATGACAGCTCTTCCTGATGAAATGGACGTGGTGGCACCAAGGAAAAATAATAAGGTCAAAATTATGGCTGGTGTGCAACGTGGATACCACTGGGAAGTTGATTGGTGTGGATGGCAGTGACAAAATTGTGAAGGTGGACGACTCTCATGGTTATAGAATTGGTTCTTTTGACGAAATTCCTTCAATTAACTCTCAGGTTGCTTTTGGTGTAATTTATTTGAATTCTTATCAAAAAGAAAATTTTTTTTGTATTGATTCATTTTTTTAAAATAGCAGGCTCATCAAACCAGATCCAAACATATTTATAATAAATAAACTTACCAAAAACTACACCAAAACTTATCATTAAAATTGGTAACTTGGTATTGTTACTGCTTTGAAGGAAAGATATTATTATAAAGTTGGTGAAAATAACAAATTAAAGGTTATGTCATCGAATAGTACAACTTACTAATTTGAACTTACCGATTTGAACTAATTTGAAATGTGACTACATGAGTCATACTCATTCTTTTTTTTAATTTATTATAACTTTTTAAGTAAAATTTGTGACGTGTTTTTGTATTAAAACTCCATTCTCTCTACACTTTTTTTATATTAGGTAATGGGTTCATGTATCTCCCTTCAAGTAATCATTTTTGGCACTCTTTGAATAAATTATGGTAATTACTAATTTATGCGTACAACAAATATTTTAGAACACGATACATGTAATAAGGTTAAAAAAATCATCAAAATAGTAATAAGGAAAGAAAGCAAGATTTGGATTCTACCTAAACTTAGCAGTTTTTATTAGACGAGTAATGAAAACGTGACCGACATAAAGGTTGATGCTGAATTACTAGTAAGAATATTGCTTCACCTACCTTCAACCATTCTCAGAATACATGGTTTCAAAGTAACCACCTCGGTCCTATCATTCAATTTCTGGCCTTTGACCTGACAAAGAAGATTAAAATTTTAATTTAGCATTCATAGACTATGACCCTGAATGTTAGATAAATTAACAGAGTATCTACTTCATAAAAAAATCAAAAAAATAAAAGGTCACCTCATGAGAAAAAGAATAGTTTGTAAGGTGGCATGTTTCTACATTCACAGCCAAAAGCCTCCTTATATCAAGTATCTTGTCAGTGGAGATTGCCTTCAAAAGATTTTGGTTGGTCAGCCAAAACAAAATTTAGTTAAGAAATACATAGATAAAGTAAAATAGTTGAAGAGAAAAGCAAAAACAAAAATAAAAAATCAGTACCTTGAGAACAACTTGTGTATCATATGGTGTGATGACAGTAATGTCAAGAACAGTAGGCACTATAATAAAACAAGAAAAAGGAAATTAAGGATTCAATAATCAAATTTCCAACATATATAGAAGAAGTAGAGACAAAACCAATAAAACAAAAAAAAAAAAAAAAACATATAGGAGCTTCTTTGTAAGTAAAAAATGGAATCTAATTAAACCTTTTTCTTCTTTCCTCTTCTTTTCTGCCTTGGTTTTGTTTGCCTTGCCTCTGCCAGACTTTGGGGCCATCTCCTTCCTCTTGTAACTTCAAAAAGAAAAAATATATATATTTGGAGACACAATTTCAAGAAACCAATTCAGAAATCAT
Source organism: Quercus variabilis (assembly GCA_030445155.1). Classification (NCBI taxonomy): domain Eukaryota; kingdom Viridiplantae; phylum Streptophyta; class Magnoliopsida; order Fagales; family Fagaceae; genus Quercus; species Quercus variabilis. Next base: position 31,063,326 of record CP129449.1, on the reverse strand, counting down.
TGACAACTTTAATAAAGAAGAGGGAGAGAGAGAAGAGTTTCTGAGAATAAGGAGTCTTTATAACTTGAAGCATAAATATAGTTGATAGGTGTTGAAGAGGATAGGATAAGGGGTTCGAAGTTTTAAACCTCTTCTATAGATTTTTGAGAAATCCTAGCCTCACCTTCTTGCTAACGGGCTTGATTTTCTCTCTCTCTCTCTCTCTCTCTTCTCTCTTCTCTTTTCTCTCTCCGTCTGACTGTTCTGAATGTTAACATGTGATGCGCATCATACTCTTATAGTAGCACAAGAGGCCCCATGCACTGAGAGACAAAGAAAGACTGGTGGGGTTTGGGAAGGGTGTCCCCTTAATGAGTGACACGTGGCAGGAGGGTTATGTGGCCGTTCATTTTTGTTTTATCACATATTTGGGCCCTAGCCTAGGCCTTAGATTTCCACGCCACTTTTAGGGGGCTCATTAAGGACGGTTAATTTGCCATTAGGAGGCCATGGAGAATCTCCTCTAATTATTTTTTTGTTGAATCTCTCTTTTAATTATGCTACCTCCATCATTGAAACCCAAATTTGTCACATTTTTCCTTGCTAATTATTAGATATGGCAAAACAGACAGGTCAAGTCGGGTCAGGTTGGCCCATATTTTTTACATTATTTTTTTTTTAATAAAGAAAATAACATGTATTTGTCATTTGAAAAGTCAAACAACATGTATTTGTCATTTGAAAAATCATGCAACATGTAATTTATTTTGAAAAACTGTTTATATGAACATAAATTGTTAAAAAATAGGTCTAAGCATTCATAATTTATACTAATTTGATACCTTGCCTTCACTATTTTCACACTTATGAATATTTTTCACACATGTCTACAATTTTAAACCTATGTTTTTAAATTTACTGTAACCAGATTATCTTGGCATATATTTTACTATTTGATATCTAAAAATCTTTACTCATTACAAAATGTTCAACCATTCATCTTTCAATTAATTTGCATGCAGTTATGTAAATATCTTAATTGTTTCCTTAAAACTCACCACAAACAATTAAACCAATATTATCTTTATTTTATTTTATTTTTTACCCAAAAAAAAGTTTTAAAAAATGGTTCAGGTTCGAGTAGCAAGTCGGGTCAGGTTGACCTGTAAAAAAACATAGGTTGGGTCACAGGTCAACCCGTTTTTGTTTTGAGTCAAAAAAATCGAGTTCGGGTCTGGTCAGACCCATTTTGCCATGTCTACTAATTACTACTCCTTTCGTCCCAAATTGTTGTTTTTGTATTCTATTTTGAAACTAGCATGTAACCCATGCAAACATATTGATGCATTTGAAATTAAATACAATTTTTATTATAAAATATAAATAATTAGTCAAATTATTAAAAAAAAAAAAAATAGCGTGTAACACATGCATACGTATGGATACATTAAAAATTAAACACAATTTTTATCATAAAAATATATTAATTAATCAAATTATTATTTTTTAAGTAAATATAATTAGTCACATATCAAAATTCTTACCTAAATTTAATACTACTTATGATCATTTTTTTCTAATTTTTAATGAGATAGAATATGTGGAGTCTATATGGTGATATTTGTTATGTGGTGATTTTTATTGAGTATATGTGATTGGTTTTTTTTTATGAATTTTATAATTCATTAATATTATACTCTTAGTATTTTGCATTCATTAACTTACTTAACACAAAGATTAAAAAACTTAAGTGAACACACGACACAAACTTAAGTAGATAATTATGGTGTGATTCTCACATAAATTTAGACATGTGGCGCAAAATTGGATGCTAATTTCAAATTCTGATTAAACTTTCTCTTTGTTTTGTCTATTAATTTATATATATATAAATAGACTAATGTGTAGCTCCGTGCATATGCACAAGTACAATTAAAAACAATCACAATTTACGGTTCAAATTCTACATTTTTTTAGAAGATGTTCAAATTATACATAATATTAGTTTACACTTTTTTAAAACCATACATTTTTAAAATATATAATGGTTTCTCATTATATATATATATATATATATATATCTACAATTTAGAATTTTAAATAGTTTTAGACTCTTCAGTTTTTGCACCATTCACTTGCCCTAAAAATTAAAAACTTAGATGGATACATGATGGAAAATTAAACTCCAATTGAATCCAATTTAGAATCTAATTGGATTTGGATTCTTCAATTTTTACATTCAATAATTTACTTGGCACATTATTGAGAATTTAATTAACATCTAATTGGATTTTCTTTGAATTTTGGCTATTAATCTGGATCTAGACTCTTCGATTTTTACATTCAATAATTCATTTGCCACAAAATTAAAAATTAAATGGTACACATAACGCAAAATTGAGAATCCAAATAACACCTAATTGGATTTTCTCTAAATTTTGGCTACTAATAATTGGGAAATTATTGTGTACTCCTGGAGTACCATAAATGCATACTTCCTCCTCTCATATGAATGGTGGGTCCCACTAATTAAATTCATGATGGAACCCACTATTCATGTGAGAGGGGGGAGTATGCATTATGGTACTCCGGGAGTACCTAATAATTTTCCATTAATATATATAATGTCCCAAAATTTTGTCATATTTATAAAATTTAAAGACATTAATTAGTTTTCTATAAAAAGTGCATATATGACATTAGCCTTCCTTCTCCCACCTAATATCAAAACCATTAGGATATGGTCTTACCATCGCAGCAAAACTGTTAGGTAAAAAAATACAATATTATTATATTTTTAGAATATTGTATAATTACACATAAAGAAAGTCCACAAAAGTCAGATTTTCCTGGAAGAAAGAAAAACGAAACAAGATTAGATATTGTATTCAATGTCCAAATTAATGGATTCCATGCATCTAACTGTGAATTAATCAGATTTTTGGGGAAAAAAAAATTAAGTAGATTTCATACAATGTCCATAAATTTTCAATAAATATGAATAGAGCATTATGTCAGATTTTCTCAGATAAATACAATTTTTTTTTTTATATAATTTGATAATTACAATAAAAAATAGGAATTTAAACCATGAAAATCTTCCTTACTAGCTAGTTGAGCTTTAAAGTTCTTGTCAAATGAATACAACTCTAAGGAAATAAAATATCAGTAATACACTGATTTATATTATTTTATACCATTAAATTTTTATGAAAAATGCTAACGAGCACTCTTAGAGCACTGGTTAATAATCCATTTAAAAAAAGTTTTTTTGAGAAATGAAAAAAAAAAGTAATTAATATTTTGACAACTTTTTTCATTTTCTATAAAAGTAGTATCAAAACTTTTTTTAAATAGATTATTAACGAGTGCCCTTAACATGACCCAAATTTCTATTTCAAATCAAGAACCAATTATTGTTGCTCTCAACGAGCTTTTATATTATGAATGAAAGTGTTACATGATAGCCGTTCATTTTTGTTTTATCACATGTTTGGGCCCTGGCCTTGGCCTTAGATTTCCACGCCAGTTTTAGGGGACTCATTAAGGACGGTTAATTTGGCATTAGGAGACCATGGAGAATCTCTTCTAATTATTTTTTGGTTGAATCTCTATTTTAATTATGCTACCTCCATTATTGAAACCCAAATTTGTCACATTTTTCCTTGCCAATTATTAGACATGGCAAAACAGGTAGGTCAAGTTGGGTCAAGTTAGCCCGTATTTTTCATATGATTTTTTTTGTTTTTTTTTAATAAAGAAAACAACATGTATTTACCATTTGAAAAGTCATGCAACACGTAATTTATTTTGAAAAACCGTTTATTTTGGACATAAATTTTTTAAAAAATAAGTTTAAGCATTCATAATTTATGCAAATTTGATACTTTGACTTCACTATTTTCACACTTGTGAATGTTTCTCACACATATCTACAATTTTAAATCTATGTTTTTAACTCTAATGTAACCAGATTATCTTGGCATGTACTTTGCTATTTGATATCTAAAAATCTTTACTCATTCCAGAATATTCAACCATTCATCTTTCAATTAATTTGCATGCAGTTATGTAAATATCTTAATTGTTTCCTTAAAACTCACAACAAACGATTAAACCAATATTGTCTTAATTTTTTTTTTTTTTTACCAAAAAAAATTTTTAAATGGTTCAAGTTCGAGTCGCGGGTCGAGACAAGTTGACCCGCAAAAAAACACAGGTTGAGTCACGGGTCAACCCGTTTTTGCTTCAGGTCAAAAAAATCGAGTTCAGGTCGGATTAAAAAATTTTGACCCATTTTGCCATGTCTACTAATTACTACTCCTTTCGCCTCAAATTGTTGTTTTTGTATTCTATTTTGAAACTAGCATGTAACCCATGTAAACATATGGATGCATTTGAAATTAAATACAATTTTTATTATAAAAAATAAATAATTAGTCAAATTATTAAAAAAAATAGCATGTAACACATGCATATGTATAAATACATTTAAAATTAAACCAATTTTTATCATATAAATATATATAATTAGTCAAATTATTATTTTTTAAGTAAATATAATTAGTCACATATCAAAATTCTTACCTAAATTTAATATTACTTATGATCATTTTTTTCTAATTTTTAATGAGATAGAATATGTGAAGTTTGTATAGTGATATTTGTTGTATGGTGATTTTTATTGAGTATATGTGATTAAGTTTTTTTTTTTTTAATTTTATAATTTATTAATATTAGACTCTTAGTATTTTGCATTCATTAACTCACTTAGCACAAAGATTAAAAAACTTAAGTGGATAATTATGGTATGGTTCTCACATAAATTTAGACACGTGACGCAAAATTGGATTTTAATTTCAAATTCTGATTGAACTTTCTCTGAATTTTGCCTATTAATTTATATATGCAGATAAATAGACTAATATGTAGCTCCGTGCATATGCACGGATACAATTAAAAACAATCACAATTTACGGTTCAAATTCTATATTTTTTTAGAAGATGTTCAAATTATATATAGTATTAGCTTACACTCTTTTAAAACCATACATTTTTAAAATATATAATGGTTTCTCATTTTATATATATATATATATATATATATATATATCTCTACAATTTAGAATTTTAAATGGTTTTAGACTATTCAGTTTTTGCACCAAATAATTCACTTACCCCGAAAATACAATTTAGAATTTTAAATGGTTTTAGGCTCTTCAGTTTTTGCACCCAATAATTCACTTACCCCGAAAATTAAAAACTTAGATGGATACACTATTCGGTTTTTGCACCCAATAATTCACTTACCCCGAAAATACAATTTAGAATTTTAAATGGTTTTAGACTCTTCAGTTTTTGCATCCAATAATTCACTTACCCCGAAAATTAAAAACTTAGACGGATACATGATGGAAAATTAGACTCCAATTGAATCTAATTTAGAATCTAATTAGATTTGGACTCTTCAATTTTTACATTTAATAATGCACTTGACACAAAATTGAGAATCCAATTAACATCTAATTGGATTTTCTCTGAATTTTGGCTATTAATCTGGATCTAGACTCTTCAATTTTTACATTCAATAATTCATTTGTCACAAAATTAAAAATTAAATGATACACATGATGCAAAATTGAGAATCCAAATAACATCTAATTGGATTTTCTCTAAGTTTTGTCTATTAATATATATATATATATATATATATATATATATAAATGTCCCAAAATTTTGTCATATTTATAAAATTTAAAGACATTAATTAGTTTTCTATAAAAAGTGCATATATGACATTAGCCTTCCTCCTCCCACCTAATATCAAAACCATTAGGATATGGTCTTACCATCGCAGCAAAACTGTTAGGTAAAAAATACAATATTATTAAGTATATTTTTAGAATATTGTATAATTACCCATAAAGAAAGTCCACAAAAATCAGATTTTTCTGGGAAAAAAAAAAAACGAAACAAGATTAGAAATTGTATTCAATGTCCAAATTAATGAATTCCATGCATGTAACTGTGAATTAATTAGATTTTGGGGAAAAAAATAAGTAGATTTCATACAATGTCCATAAATGTTCAATAAATATGAATAGAGCATTATGTCAGATTTTCTCAGATAAATACAATTTTTTTTTTTATAATTTAATAATTACTATGAAAAATAGGAATTTAAACCATGGAAGTCTTCATTATTATTAGCTAGTTGAGCTTTAAAGTTCTTGCCAAATGAATACAACTCTAAGGAAATAAAATATCTGTAATACATTGATTTATATCATTTTATACAATTAAATTTCTATTTCAAATCAAGAACCCATTATAGTTGTTCTCAACGAGCTTTTATATTATGAAAGTGTTACATGATCGCCCCATCGTCAATGCTACCAAAATAATAATTCAATCGAAATTAAGCATTTTTAAAATATGAAGTCATTTTATGTTCTAAAAATACTACCAGACATGAATTTTATAATATGTAATAAAGACTTCATGAACTAAACTTATCAATACTTAAGCCAATATAATATCTAAGAAATTAAATATTCAAAAATAATTAACAAAGGCCTTAAAATAATCAATTTTGATTCTCCATAAAAAAAATTGCTAATTGAAAATTTCAATTAAACTAACTAAATTATTAGAGGATATTCTAAAATTATGATAATATTGTCAAATAGGCATCAATATGTCAAGACAATCAAACAATTAAATAAGCAATAAAACTAAGATCACAGAAAATAGCTTAAGATAATTTTACATCCCTTAATTTGCCTATCACTTCACAACTAAACCCACAATAATGTGCATTTTCTTTACAACTCAACTCTCATTTAAAGTCCTACCAGGAAGGTGCATTTCGAAGTAGTAAGTAACAAGTAATACAAAAGGTGATTTAATTTTTTTCATTTATATTGTTGGGAATTGTTATGCTTAAGAGAAACAAAAGTGAGAAATAGTCTCTCTTTTTTTCCCATTTTGGGTTCACTTTTATTTTTAATGATTATATTATCTGTCGATAAGATTTTAAATTTGGAAAGAGTACTCATTTTGTATAAATTCTCTCATAATTGATCCCACAATTTCAAAACTCTAATATATTCACCTGCTGACTTGTCTCATCTGAATGAAGCAAAATTTATAATTTTTTTCTTTGAAAAAGCAAAGTTTTAAAACTTCAGAAGTCATATCCCAAATGTTTAATATACAGCATCATTTTCTTTAGCCACAACCTTATGAATAGGCAATTTGGAATTGAGATGATAAAATGTCAAAAGTTATGGAATAATCTCCAGGAATATTATCAATCGTTCACAGTTATCAGATTAAAAGTCTATTTATTGTAATATAAAATAATAATAAAAAAGCTGTTTACTGCGCTCCATGTTTACAATTTTTTAAAATCAAAATCTATTCACAATCTCGGACCTTTTTTCCTTTTATGTTGAGTGAAAAATTATCTATTCTGCTATTCCTTCTAATTATCATTCAAAATAAGGAATTATGTTTAATAAGAATTAAATTATCCCAATAGACAATCCTATTTCTCATTTGTGTACATTATTCAAGAAATTATATATTTAATGAAATTAAATAGTCAACCATTTGTCAAGACATTATAAATCAATTAACACATTCTAATGTTTCTAACAAAACGTTCAAGCTTCAAGTCGGCTCTCCCCCATTGTAACTATTGAATAATAATAATAATAATAATAATAATAATAAAAGTCAACCCTTTTACTCATTCAATAGTTGGAGCCCTTGGGGAAGGGGGATTAAGTCCTAAATATTTTTTATTAAAAACATTAAAATATGTCAACCAATTGAGTTATAAGACTCTTAACTCCTTCAAAAAATTCAAAGGTTTGTTATGAATAAAAAATTTCATATCCCTTCAACTAATAAGACATCTTGTTCACATAATATATATTGATCACACTATTACAAATTTCATAAAGACCAATAAATTAAAAAATAAAGGAAAAAAATTCATTGAATTAATATATAGGAAAGGAAATATTAGTCAAACTCTTTCGCCAATTGTTCATCTTACAATAACAATACAAAAAATGATAATTTTTATAATTTCGATAATATATATGTGTGTGTGGGTGCGCACGCACACATGCGTGTGAATTTTGATAAATTCACCACTAAATTACATTATTTTTTTACATTCTCCATACTTAAAAAATTTAAAAATAATAAAAATTTAATAGTAATGTCATCAATCAATTGTTTAAGTTCAAATTTTTGTAGCTTAAACTATTGCATAAAAATTGGGTTTATGGATCAAATAGTAAATTGCATCCAACTGGCATGACAATTGGCATGCATGTTATAGAACATATAGAACATGTAATTCAACAGTTGAATTTTCAAAATATAAATTCGATAACAAGTTATTGGGTGGTGTAACACACACACACATATATATGTATGTGTGATTTTCCATGTGGTGTTTTTTTTTTTTTTTTTTAATTCTTTCATTTAGCCTTAATTAAATCTTTTAATTAGCTTCATGTATATTTTTTCCTTAAAATGAATTAGATTCTATTCTATTATAACTTTCCACCACCTAGCAAGGGTTTGTATCATTTAATCTTCCATCTAGTAATTTATATAATAAATTACTTATTTATATTTAACAATAAATAAATTTATTTTCTTAGTATTTAAAATTTGTAATAGTCACTTAAGAGGATTTCACTCCGAGGTTGGTGAATTAATTCAGGGTTGGTAGGAGTGGATAGCATGCAAAGGCCAAAAAAGGAAAATTTTGGAGTAACTGCATTCAAGTGCCGATCAGAATGGATGGCTGGCACCTAGACTCAGTGAAAACCTACATTTTTTTTCCATCCACGCATTTGGGATCCGCATCTTATTGAGACATAGGTCTTATAAGACCATCTTATATAATACTTACTCTCTTTGCACAAGATTTTTCTTAATTTTAGCTAGTTATTAGTCAAATCACATTAAATTTGACATTAATCACCCCAAATCATGGCCCAATTATTCCAACTAGTGTGTAGTCAAGTGTATATGCACAGATACAATTAAAAACAATCACAATTATGCATTTTTTTAGAAAATATTTAAATTATATATAATATTAGCTTACATTTTTTTAAACTATACATATCTAAAATATGTAATGGTTTCTCATTATATATATATATATATGATTTAGAATTTAATTGAATTTGGACTTTTCAGTTTTTTCACCCAATAATTCATTTGTCATAAAAATTTAAAAAAAAAATGAACACATGGCAGAAAATTGGACTCCAATTGAAATATAATTTAGAATCTAATTGGATTTGGACTCTTCAATTTTTACACTTAATAATTCACTTGGCACAAAATTAAAAATTAAATGGGACACGTGGCACAAAATTAAAAATCCAATTAAAATACACACACACACACACACATATATATATATATATATTAAAAAGATAATTTCACTGATTACTCAAAAATCATTAATTTTTGACAATATGTTAATCAAGTTGAGGCAACCTCATCATTATTATTAGTCCGAGCCAATAAAATTGTAACACATCATTTTGATCATTATGATTTTAAGTTTTGTTGTATATGAAGTAATTGAAAACTCAATGGTCAAAATTATAATTTTGTCCTGAAGACGTGAACTTATAGTTTTACCCTCCAGATGAGGTTAAATGTAGTTTATAAAATGGATTGTTTACAGCTGGTTACTAGTGGAAATGAAATGCACTTGAAGATCCTTTTGGGAAAACTCGCCACCAAAAAGTTGAAAATCTATATCCACGTGTTTAGTGTATGCATGGAAAACTAGATTGGCAGTGAGAGAATGTTGTCACACCATGTGAGAGACCATGATCTTAGCACACTAATATTTCATTTTGGCCAAACTTAGGTGAATGGGTAAGTTCATGTTATTATCTTTCAAAATGATGATTTGACTAATGATATTGTTTCCTCTAGATTGAGGGTTTTACATTTGGAATTGCTACTTATTTTAATTTAAGGAAAATTAATATTTCATTTTATTGATTGAATAATTGAATTTATATTTGATATAAAATAACTTTACAAGGCTTTGGTCCTAAATACAATCCAAAAATATACAAGGCTTTGATTCCTAATTATATCCTATACAATAAAAATTACACAATAAAACTTAATTTACGAACAATTGGTTTAAGATCAACGGTTAGGCGACGGGTTAGGAAGGTGTTACGCAATAGATACCCATCCCACTCGATAAAAACCGTAGTCTTCTAAAATAAGATGGCCATGGATTCAAGTCATGCAATCAAAGCATCCAAACATGTTGTAATCAATAACATAGAATGTTAATGTCATGAAAACATATTAATGATTACAATTTTGAAAATTAGGGCTTTAAACATGTGAATATAAACTCTAGGTATGATCTAGCATCTTCAAAAGTTAAAATTCATCTCTATTTTCACTTATAAACTATTAATGCTCTTTGATTTAGGGGGGAAAAAACTATTAATGCTCCTTGAAAATTTAGGGACAAAAAATAAATATTTTGATTTGTCAAATTCATATAATTATTAGTTAGTCTTTATAAATAAACTTTTTTTTTTTTGGTGAGTTTGAAAGATAATTTTAACCTATAACACTCATTCCTAATGATTGTTCTTTATTATCAGACTAAAACACTAATTGATTTTTTGGTATAAGTGAGAATTGAACCCATATTTTTTATTTGAAAATAAGAAATTTTACCATTTGAGGTAATTGGAACCCACCTTTATTAACAAACCTCATAGGAAAAAGGGAAAAATCAACAATATTATTGTATGATAATTTTCAATAAAGGCTTGTACTACAGATTTGTCGAAGGCTAAATATAGAGCGAAAGAATAATTTTAAATACATGTTCAATACTTAGCTTACACTCACATATACAAAAAGATGCATTCCACTTGTTGTAATGTTTTAATGATGTTACATGATTTAATAGTTTTTAATTGTAAAAATACTATATTAAATCATAATAATAATAATAATAATAATAATAAATAAATAATAAATAATAATAAAAAGAGGTTGACATCCAAATTTGTAAAATGTTGAAAACCATATAGAATTCTTATTTCTAGAACAAACAAAATCATGACTTCATGACTTAAATAATAATAAATGCTAAAATAAAAAATAAAATTTTAAATTTGATTTGTTTACAATTAATCAATCATTTAAGTTATATTTTTTTTAGTCATTTAACTTTAATTTTTTTTCCCAATTTACTCATTTTGTCTAGTTTCGCTCAATCCCGACAATTGTCATTGTTTCAATATTTTTTCACTTCCTAAAATAGTGTCGTTAGGGTGGACTCAATGGTATAGATTGAACAATGGGACTACAATATAATTATATAAACGAATAAAAGTTAAATTATTGAAAAAAAAAAAAAAAAAAGGATGTTAGAGATTTAAGATTATATTGTAATTTACACCCATAAATTTTGAGGTAATTTTGATTTCATTCTTTAAAGTTTCAAATTTTTGATCTACAATCCTTACGTTATATATCGTTTTGATTTTAACCCTTCCATCCATTTATACTAATAAAGTTGTCCTAAAGTGCACATAAGCTAATTAAATATACATAAAATATGCCACCTAATTAAATATAAATAAAAATTATTAACATTTCCTAATTAAAGAGAAATAAAAAATAGATAAAATATCTTCTTCTTCTTCTTCTTCAATGGGTATGGTGGTGTTGGAGCTCCACAACCTAGGGCTCATTGGATCAAACTCAGCTGAGATCAAGATGTCAACTAGCTAGGTTGTGGTGATGAACGGATGATGCTCACTTTCCCAGTGTTATCATCCATTGATTTTTTTTGTCTTTTCCAATGAGTTTGTGTTGTTGACATGTTTGTGCAGGGATTTGGTTTGGAGGTTGATATGTTTGGAGATTGGGATTATTAGGGTTTTTGTTTAAGTACTGAGGAATGTAAGAATTGTCTGGTTTCTATTTGATTTTTATTTGAATGAAAAGAAACCCTAGGATTGTTGTGGTTTGTGTTTGAGTTTTAGTTTGAAAGTCGAGAAAGATAAATAGATTTGAATTATTTTTTGTATTTTTTTTAGTTTATATAATTTGTTGGATTTTAATTAAAGCAAATTAATATTTGGTAATGCTTGAGTATTTTTTTTTTTTTTTTTTTTTTTTGTGGATTTGCTCTAAGGTTGTCTGGATCAAGAGAAATTTTTGAAGGTTGATAAAAATAAAAAGAATTTTTTTAAAAGAATAATATTTATTTTTTTAATGGGACAAAGCCATGTAGTTTAATTAATATTTTAAATTATGTTGTTTTGAGTTAAGATGTTACTTAAGGGCCATCTTATTCATGAATATAAATGGAGGATATAGTATTGAAACCCACTACCACTTGTCATTATATATTTAAGGTCCGTTTGAATAGAACTTATTTTGCTGAAACTGAAAACTAAAAACTAAAAACACTGTAGCAAAATAATTTTTAAATGTGTGAATAGTGTTATGGGACCCATTTTTAATGAAAAATTTGTTGAAAAATGTAATTTGTGGGACCTGTGAACAGTGCACGAGTGCACTGTTCACTGCTGACTTAGTCAAAAGGTGTGGCTGAAGCAAAAAAAAAAAAAAAAGAAAAAAAAAAGAAATTGAAAACACTTGAAAACATAAAACACAGCCGCAGACGTGGTATCGAAACCCACACTTAAAATAAAAAGACATATTCAGTTAAAAATGTATTGGAAATAAGCCAAACCTCTAAATGATATACACTATTTTTCTATAAATTTAATCTTACAACTACTTACCTCCTCCCCAGTTAAAATCATATTTTCCCAATTTTTTAGTAAATTTATTTTATGAATTTATAGTTTATATATATATAATCAAACATATAATCAATGCATTATTATCTTTTTCATATATCACAATTCATTAAAATGAGAGAGAAAATGTTTCTTTTCTTATCAATGTCTAATAACTTATAAGGTTCAAAAGTCAAAATCTATAAAAGGAAAACAAAGCTAAGGGAATATAATAAAGCTAGAGTGCTAACAAAAGGAAAAATGAACATTATTGTTATCTTTTAAAAGTGGTATTGCTAAATCTCAAATTCTTTATGGAAAAGTTTATTCTCCTCCATACAAATTGTGTAATAGCAATATAATTTTGTGATAATTATATAATAACATAAATTTACCTATGTTGTACTTGATGTCTATCTAACTATAAAAATATTTTCTTTCATACATGGAATTTTAATTTAAGAAAATAGAAAATGGCTTATAATTGCACCCAACAAAAAAAACTTAACACAAACAAAATATGATGAATATGCCATTATTTTGGGTTTTTATTTTATTTTATTTTATTTTTACATAGAATATCACTTAATTATATTTCCTATTAGTCTTTTAAGTACTATATATATAGTGGCCTCCTAAATTCAAATCATAGTTGTCACTAATTAGAGATCTAAATTGAAACTTTAGAAAACAAAATCAAAATTATCCTAAGTTTTTAAGGGTGTAAATTGCAATTTAATCAAGATTTAATTAAAAAAATGTCAAAATTTGGGGGGTGTAATTTAATCAATAATCAATAATTATAATTTATACATTTAATATAATACATGGGCTAAGAGCATTGTAACTTAATTGACATTTCTTGTTATTTCAAACAGAAATATTCAAGATTCATTCCTCCCACCTCAAACTATCTAATTTAAAAAAAAAAAAAAAAAAAAAATCCCAAACAGAACACATGGGAATATGGAATATGTGTTAGGAATAAAAACTGACAATAAGTGCCCATAAAACTAATATCAAATTAAGATTATTATTATTTTACTTAAATGTGCTGCTTTAGAATACATTTATCAAAGCAAAAGGTAAACACATGTGGTCCAAATGCAAAAACTTGTTTTAAACGTGAATGGCGAAAACTGAATAGTGAATACATATGATCCGTTTTTTTTTAAAACGTGAATGGTGAATAGTGAATAAATGTGGTTGATATGGGCTATGATGTTAACATCATGACCTGCCATTCAAAGTTAAGAGAAGTTCGGGGGGTCAAATGTAAATATAATGGGTATAAAAATAAGTGGTAGCGTAGCATCTATTAGAATCCAATATAAGATTCGTCCCAAAAAAAAAAAAAAATCCAACATAAGATTTTCTTCAAGATTTAATTTGATCATACAGAGTTTATCCTAACAAGTTATTAATTACTGTATATTTAGATTTGTTTGATTTATATTTAATAATAAGAGTTATAGATAAAGTATTCTCAAAGAAAAGAAAAAAAACAAAAAGAGCCTTGAGGCAATCTGTAAATGTGAAATTGGCCAATTGCATTGTACCTCCTGTCTCTGGTATTTCTGAAATATTGAAGGTCCAAATCATTATTTCTTGATTTGTCAGTTAACTATCAAATTATTATTAAAGAAAAAATATATATATTTGCATAGGATACGCTGAATAACCTGAACTGTTATTTTATAAATATTTATTCAAATATTTCAATAATTTTTTATTTTTGTTGCTGAAGAAAACAAAGGGGGTTCTCTAGCCTAACTTTTGAACAAGCATGTATTTCGTTAAAGCTTTCTAAAAGTGTCCCATAGGTTAGAAAATTTTAGAAACTGTGAGTTTTTGTTTTTCTTACAAATTACTTGAAAAATCATGGTTAGAGGTATATTTTAATTTCTTTCAGTGTTTTCAAATTTTTACCTCCAAAAACAGAAGCTTTTTACTGCTTCAATTCCCCCTTATGCTAATTTTTGGTGGGTACAGAAAATGTTGCCTCCAATTTTACTGAGCTAATGGCCTTTGGCTAACGCTGATTTTTGGTGGGCACAGCAAATTTAGTTCCCATCCACTGCCTGGGCATAAAAAAGGTTGAAAAATGCAATTTTAGCCCCCATGAACTCTTTCACAACAGGGCTAAACTTGCCATTTACTTGAGTGACACACATAGGACCCAAAATTTGTTTGTTTTAGAATTCTATTGGAAAAACTTTTCAGTTGGCGAATAAGAAATGGTTGAATTCTTGGCAAGTTAAAGATTGTTACTGGACCACTAGTAGACCAGTAGTACACAAAATTGATGGAGGTCATTGTTATAAACAGAAGCCCACATGTGATAGAAATGGAAAATAAATGCAATAAAATACTAGCAATTTGTCTATGCATGAAACAATTGCTTGCTACAAATAAGTTGATACCAAAAAAAAAAAAAAAAATGCACAAGTAATGTTGATGTTACCAATGTTTTGGGGACTAAATTTGGAGAAGATGCCGGTTTCTATTCACTGGTACTTTGAGGATTATAAATTGTTTAGTAATGTTGTTTACAAGTTGAAGAACAGCAAAAGCAAGAAACCAATATGGCCAAAAGTTATACCAATGTGTTGTCATTTTCTTTACAGCTTTGCTAGGCAATTTTTTTTTGGTAGAAGCTTGCTTGGCAATTGTTCATATGGCTTGAAATTTTCAACGAGCATCACGTTCCAACTATATATGCAAATGGTTTCGTATGTGGTTGGGATTCCCATCATTGAAAACATCAAACCACCTTAAAGTAGCCTCTCTATTTTAGGGACAATCAGCCGCTTGACGGTGGGACATGTGACCTTTTAGCATCTAGTCTCTAGTCTCTACTATCTAGGTGCCTTCTTTGTGAGGAAGTCCTTGGTAAGTCCAACAATACTAGCTTAAAAGAGGTTGCAAAGGGAGAGGGCAAAAAATCTGGTGTGTGTGTGTGTATATATATATATATATATAGTGTGTCTGTTTGGCAAAAATTATTTTTGTCAATTTATTTTATTATTTAGCTTATTTTTATTATTATTCATAAATCTTACTACACTTTTTGGTACTATTCATAAGTCTCACTGTACTATTTCAACTAATTTTTACCTTTATCTATAATATTTTCAGTAAAAAGTTTTCAGTTTCAACAAAATAAGCAAACCCCAAACAGATCTATAGTAGCAACCTGATGGGTTAGCTTAGATGTTTCCAAAGGCTCTAAGAATCATGAGGTCTTAGATTCAAAATTTCTATATGGTTTTTTGGGATCATCTTTATGAAATCCTAAATTTTTGTTTTATGTGTGTAGAATGGAGGACAATATATACATACCAGGAAAATAATAATCAAATACTTGAAGAGTTTTAGACATATATGTATCTACATTTACGGGATCTAAATATACTATGAAAATAGATTTTTAGGACAATTATGCAAGGTTGGCTCAAGGTGTTGTAGGGCCTGAGGCAGCTATTTTAGTGTGACCTGTTCTTATATTTTGAATATTAATAAAATATTTTTTTTATTTTTTATTTTTATTATTTAAAATCTATTTTTTTAGATGCAAAATTACGAATTAAAACAAATCAATCGTATTACTTAATAACTATACAATTAAAATAAATACTATCTATTGAGTGATACACCAAATACTAAAAAATTATTATTGAAAATTTTAATAAAATTATAGATTTAATATCTCTAAATAAAATTTGAGTATAAATTTATATACTAGTACGAGATTAATGAGTTCTTTTTTGTATTTGTGTGTGAAAGATTAATAAGTTCTACATTTTAAAACTAAGAAAAACAATCATTGTCACATCTAATGAAAATATTTTTCATTTTTTGGTTTTTCTTTGATAAAAAAAATACTTTTTGTTTATTGGTGAATATTTGAGACTTAATTAATATCTCTATTGGTAAAAATCTATGAGCTTTTTTTCAATGGGGCCTTTGGTGGTAGCCTACTTGCCTATCTCATACATTGGAGAAATTATAAGGTCCTCATCGTGGACAAATGACGTAATCCACCATTTCACTTAAAAACTCCTACCTATTTAAAATTGCTAAGTTAAATCTTTTTTTAAAATAAAAACTGATTACTGACTCAGTAATTTTAAACAAATAAGAGTCTTTTAATGAAATGATAAACATATGACGTGGTCCACCCGAGGATATAGGGTCCGTTTGGATTGAACTTATTGTTGTTGAAACTGAAAACTGAAAACACTGTAGCAAAATAATTTTTAAATGTGTGAATAGTGCCGTGGGACCAATTTTTAATATTTTTTATTATGTGAACAGTGCATGCACAGTACGTAAACAGTGCACCCACTATTCACAACAGTGTTTTTTTGTTTCTCAGAGTCAAACTATGCGGCCAAAAATAAAAATAAAAATAAAAATAAAGAAGGGAAAATGTGGATGAGAGGAAACGTGAACGCGCAACGCGCAATCCAAACGCCCTCATAATTTCTCCATATATTGAGTTGGAATTGCGGTTATGCTCATATTCATTTCCGCATGGATGGTTTGTCAGCCACCTAACCCAATGTGCTAAGAGACCACAATTTAATAAGGGATCTTTTGCTCTTTTTTTTTTTTTTTTTTTTTGCTGAAAGGGATCTTTTGCTCTTGATTTTAGGGATTTTCTTACACAAATTACAAGCCTTCAGTCTCTCTCTCTCTCTCTCTCTCTCTCTCTCTCTCTCTCTCTCTCTCTCTCTCTCTCTCTCTATATATATATATATATATATATGAGCATAAGCTCCCATTGTAATACACTAAGACATCAAGAGACAGAAAACATAGAGATATAGATGTATTAGTATCAGTATCAGTATCAAAAATAAAATGATGTTGTGGTTGACCACTAGAATAGAAGAAACTCAGGTATAATCTCAGTCTCATATTTCTTTATATTTCCTTAATTCACAATAAGAACCCTTTTATTCTCACTCTTTTTTTTGTTATTTTTCTTTTGGATGTTTTATATTGGGGTGATTATAGAAAGTAACCTTATAGAGTGAAAACTGAAAGAGAGACAAATGGTAAAAGAGGAAAAACAAAGACGCGTCCAAGTTGTAAAAGCCAAGGCGTTTGAATCGAAACAATGAATTGATTGTAATTTTTAATCACTCTGTACTGTATCCTCCTTGGTCAAGGGAAGGTACGTAGTTTATTAATGCTAGGTTTAACTTTTGCTTCAAAAAAATTCCAAAAACAAGACAAAATACTCCAACAAAGGCCTGCAAAATTTTGTATACATATTCAAAAAGACAAATGCATGTTTGTTAAGCTGAAAACTAATGAATCAAAATTATCAAATTATAAGAGTCAATGCATTTAGACATCCTAAAAGACATTAGAGTCTATTACTACAACGCTACGTAACTTAACATTGACATGCGTTTAAGAAAAGTAAGTTCGACAAAAACCATACAAACACGCGCATGTTTGATTAGCTGATTCACAAAATTAAAAAGTTTGATGAACCGAAAACTTATGCAATCAAATTAGAGCAAGTGTATTTAGATCACGCGGGGACACACATATGCATAATCAATAGAGCGAAATTAAAAATGACATGATGTAAAGGAAACAAACTTCTATCAAATTAACACACATTCACAATTTTAACATGGCCTCCAATCTCACTCTCTATCAAGTATATCTCCCAATAGAAAAGTTAACAAATGCCCTAAGGTTGCGTTTGGGAACTTATATATAGATTTTAAATTGGATTTTAAATTTATAGATTTGAAATGCCTTGATTTTAAATCCATTAATTTTAGGAGTTATTTCAAATCCAAACATTTTAAAGTTTTATAATCTTTGGTGGATTTGTCAAATCCAAATCCTTTACATTTTTAAATTTTCCAAACAAGTTATTTGAATTTATATCACTCAAATCCAAATCCAAATGCCATTCAAGCACACTATAAGGGTATTGTTTAAAAAATGATTTCAGAAACTTTTTATAAAAAAAGAAAAAAAAAAACTGATTTTAACTACTTTTTTTAAAAGAAAAAATTAATATTTTTCATAAAAACGGTAGCATTAAAATTTTCCTAAAATAATCCATTAACAAATGTAATAAAACTGTAAGAGCATCCGTTAACCGGACTTTTTCTTGAATTACTAAGAGCCTTGTAACTTAATTAATTGACACTTCCTGACATTTCTAAAAGAATTATTCAGATTTAAATCCCTCCTCCAATTATCAAATTTTATATGTATATGGATATAAAAAGATTTAATGATAATTGCATCACATAAACGTGAGGTATCATAATGTGGTTCCTAGTTTTCCTAATTCCCACCGCAACAATGGCAAGGTCCCAACTAATGAACTTAATATCACCGTCAATGTCCAAGAGTAATTGAATGAGTACCTGATTCAACGGAAAAAAGGAGCACCTGTCCATCTACGACAAAGACAATATATACAGGAAGCCAAACATTATTGAACGAACATTCAACAACCACCTATAGTTTGTTAAGATACTGGGTGTGCTGTGCTTAGTAGCGTGTGTGAGGTGCCTAACAATGTGATGAGGTGTGCCTGTTGTGGTGATGATGGGTGCGTGTACTGGTGCTATATTGAGGCATGTGCAGTTAAATGATCAAATAGTGAGAGTTAGTTAGGAAACTATTAGAGGTAGTTACACTTGGTAGTTACTAAGATTGTAATTGATTGTAATTGTATATAAGCCCCAATTTTGGGGTGATGATAAACAAGCTTGGAATTAATTCAGTTACTCTTCTTCATCTATCTTTTTCTCGTTCTTACTCCATTTGGAGGTGGTTACCCTCGAAGTGACCAATATCTCATTCTTCCCATTCTTCAATTCTTGCTATTACTTCCTTCAATAATCAAGCTCTTAACAATTGGTATCAGAGCCCTCTTTCCTGCGACCATGACAAAAACCTATTTTACAGTATACATCAATGAATCCATTGCATCCTTATGTACTACCACAGACCACCATACTCATTCTCTTCAAGAAATCACGAAGCAATTGAATATCAATACACAACAATTGAATGCCATTAGCGTTGCTTTGCAAAAGTTAACAGATGCTAAAGAGAAGAGACAACAATCAACATCTCCTAAAACACCATCATCCCAAGTTGTGACTTTGCCATTACAAAGTTTGGCTAAAAGTGTGAGACTTGAATTTCCAAGATTTAGAGGAGATGATCTAGCAACTTAGGTATACAAGGCTAACCAGTATTTCAATTTCTATCACACCCCACTGAGTGAGAGGCTTTTGATGGCTTCTTTTCATATGGATGCTCTAGTTTGGTTCCAAGATTGTGAAGCATCCGGGGTATTTGTAGCTTAGGAGAGTTTTGTGGAGGCTGTTAATAAGGTTTGGTTCGTCCGCCTATGAAGATCCTGTGGAGGCTTTGACAAGGTTGAGACAGACAAGTAAAGTGATTAGTTACAAAGGCCAATTTGAAGCTCTCTCTAACAGAATTAGGGATTTGTCTGAAAATCACAAATTGAGCTATTTCCTCAATGGCCTTAGAGATGAAATTAGGTTGCTTGTAAAAATGTTTAATCCAAAAACTCTCAACGAGGCTTTTGGATTGGCTAAAATTCAAGAGGAATATGTGATGAGTAGTAAGAAATTTCTAAAATCATCCTCATTGGAAGTGACTAAACCTTCAATTCTTGGACCAATACTTGATACTAGGTTTGATTCCAAGTTCAAGCTGCCCCTACAAAAGCTGTCACTAACACAGATGAAAGAGAGAAGGAAGAGAGGACTCTGCTTTAATTGTGATGAGAAATTTCAACCTGGACACCATTGTAAGTTTGCTAAACTCTTTTTGTTGGAAGGCCTTTGCTCCTTTCAAAGACCTAGCTCTAATGTACAATTGGTAGAGCTTAATGATGGTGATAGTGCATTGGCTCATAATTCTAATGTTCCTCATCTTGCATCTGTTGAGTCTGAACATAATATGATTGAACCAAAGATTACATTGTATGCCCTTTTAGGTAGCCCTTCTACTGGTACCATGAGAATTAGGGGCACAATTAATGGTCATTGGGTTATCATTTTGATTGACACTGGCAGCACTCATGACTTTCTTGATGCTGCCATTCTTTCCAAGTGACAACTACATTTGGACCCTACTATCTCATTTGAGGTTAAGGTAGCTAATGGGGAAACAATTAAGACTAAGGGTGTTTGTTTAGATGTTAAAGTGGCTGTGTAAGGTCATGTTTTTTCTGTGGACTTGAATGTCTTACCCTTAGGGGACTGTGAGTTGGTCTTAGGAACTCAATGGCCCAGGTTTTTGGGTCTAATACAGTGAGCTTTTTTGGCACTATAAATGCAATTCATGCATCTTGGCAGACCTGTTACATTGTTTGCATTGCATCCCACTAATTCCACTCTTCAAGAATGTGATCACTTCTTTAGAAAGCCTATTAGGAAGATAATTTTTCTGTAGATAGTTTCATTGGGTTCAAGAACTCCCCCATCTCAACCAACTTGTGATCCTTTGATCGAGAAGTTGTTGGTGGAGTTTGCATCAGTTTTTGATACACCTATTGGATTGCCTCCTTCTAGAGGGCATGAACACCAAATTCTTTTAAAGGAAGGTACTGCTTCAATCTGTCAAAGGCGTTATAGGTACCCACAATTTCAAAAAATTGAAATTAAGAAGATCATTGCTGACTTGTTAGAAGCTGGTTCTATTAGGCCTAGCCAAAGCTCATTCTCTTCTCCAGTTTTGTTGGTAAGGAAGGCAGATGGCTCTTGAAGGATGTGCATTGACTATAGAGCTTTGAATCAAGCTACCATCAAGGATAAGTTTCTCATACCTATTATTAATGAGTTATTGGATGAGCTTGCTGGTGCTACCATCTTTTCCAAGTTGGATTTGAGATTAGGGTACCATCAGATCCATATGAAGGAGGAGGATATCTCTAAGACTGCCTTTTGGACCCATGATGGGCATTATGAGTTCTTGGTTATGCCATTTGGTTTAACTAATGCTCCCTTTACTTTCCAGTCACTTATGAATTATGTTTTTAGGCCTTATTTGGGAATGTTTTTGCTGGTATTCTTTGATGACATTCTTGTTTTCAGTCCTACCTTGGAGCTTTACCTTCAACATCTTAGATTAGTTTTGGAGTTGTTTTAACAACATCAATTGTATGCTAAAAAGAGTAAATGTGCCTTTGGGTGCTCAGAAGTGGAATATCTTAGGCATATCATCTCTGGCCAAGGTGTGAGCATAGATTTAAGGAAGATTGTAGCAATGGAGGCTTGGCCAATTCCTACTTTTGTCAAGGCTTTGAAAGGGTTTTTAGGCTTAATTGGATATTACAGGAAATTCATTAAGAACTATGGACAGATTATTACCCCCTTGACTGCCCTGCTTAGGAAGAATGCCTTTGCCTAGTCTATTAAAGCTGATACATCTTTTAACCAACTCAAAGCAGCTGTCAGTAAGCCCCTTGTCCTAGCTTTGCCTAATTTTAATCAACTTTTCATTATTGAGTGTGATGCATTAGGTAGTGGTTTAGGGGCTGTTTTAATGCAAAATCATAGGCCAATTGCTTTTCATAGTCAAGTTCTTAAGGGCAAAGCATTGCAATTGTCTACCTATGAAAATGAGTTACTGGCATTGGTCGCAATAGTGCATAAATGGAGACCATATCTCTTAGGCAGACCCTTCATTATAAAAACTGACCAACAAAGTTTGAAATACATCTTAGAGCAGAGAATTGCTACTCCTACCCAATAGCAATGGTTGATTAAATTGTTAGGGTATTTATTTGTGGTGGAGTATAAGCAAGGATGTGAGAACAAGGTAGCTGATGCCTTGTCTAGGAGGTCAGATTCTGGTTTTGAGAATTCAGCTATTTCCAACACTTCCATGGCCTCTCCATGCTTGTGTTTGATTTCCTTTCCAAGTCCTTCTTGGATTTAGGAATTGAAGGCTACCTAGCAATCCTCTACTGTGATGCAGCAACTGTTACAACAGTTACAATATGGTTCAGCCTGTCCTAAGTTCTTTTCTTTGTACAATGGGTTGATTTTGTACAAAGGGAGGTTTTTTTGGATCCACAAAGTAGTTTGAAGTCCAAGGTGCTTCACTTGGTCCATGACAGTCCTTTAGGTTGCCATTCTATCTTTCTCAAATCTTTCCATAGATTAAAACAAGATTTCTTTTTGGTGGGAATGAAATCAGACTTAAAACTCCATATCAAAGAATGTGGAGTTTGTCAACAAATGAAGCATGAAACTTGCAAGCCAGCTAGGTTGTTACAGCCTCTTTCCATTTCTCATAAGCCTTGGACTGCTGTTAGTATGGATTTTGTCAGTGGCTTACCTCTTTCTCAAAGGTTAAACACGGTAATGGTGATTGTGGATAGGCTTACTAAATATGTCCACTCTATTGGATTATCTCATCCTTATTCTGCTGCTAAGGCGGCTGCTTTGTTTGCTGCCTTCAAATTACATGGCATGCCAACTTCCATTGTTTCTAATAGGGATCCAGTGTTCATTGCTAATTTTTAGGTTGAGTTATTCAAATTACAAGTGGTTAAACTTGCTATGTCCTCAGCATATCATCCATAAACTGATGGCCAAACAAAAGTGGTGAATAAATGCTTAAAGTAGTACTTAAGATCTTTTTTTGTAGATAGGTCTACTGAATGGTTTGATTGGCTTTACTTAGCTGAGTATTGGTTTAACACCAATTACTATTCAGCTACCAAAGTAACTCCATATGAGGCTGTGTATGGTTTTCCCCCTCCTCGTTTGTTAGATTATATACCTGGAACAACTCAAGTGGTAGCTATGGATTCTATTCTTTAATCTAGGTAGCATATCCTAACCTTACTCAGACAAAATTTGGTGGATGCCCAAGCTTGTATGAAGTAGCAATGTGACCTTCATAGGTTTGAGAGAGCTTTCAATGTGGGTGACTGGGTCTATTTAAGGCTATAGCCTTACAAGCAGTAGTCAGTGGCTCACAGAGCTTCTCATTAGCTCTCTCCCAGGTTCTTTGGTCCCTTCCAGGTGCTAGAGAAAATTGGAGAGGTTGCTTATAGGTTGGACATACCAACTGATGTTGCCATACATCCAATATTTCATGTCCCTTGCTTGAAGGCTAAGCTTGGACACAATCATGTGGCTGTTTCCTTCCTTCCATCAGTGAATTCTAAAGGCATTCTTACACCTGAACCAATTGTTGTTCTCCAAACCAGGTCTCACAAGCTTTGAAATAGGCTTATCACTCAACACCTAATTTAGTGACAAGGGGGAACTGCAGATGATGCTACTTGGGAGGATTTGCTTGTCCTTCAACAGCAATTCCCTTATCTTGTGGGCAAGCTGTTTTAAGGAGAGAGGAGTTGTTACGATACTGTGCGTGCTATACTTAGTCGTGTGTGTGAGGTGCCTAACAATGTGATGAGGTGTGCCTGTTGTGGTGACGATGGGTGCATGTAATGGTGCTATACTGAGGCATGCACAATAGTGAGAGTGAGTTAGGAAACTGTTAGAGGTAGTTACACTTGGTAGTTACTGAGATTGTAATTAATTGTAATTGTATATAAGCCCCAATTTTGGGATGATGCTAAACAAGCTTGGAATTAATTCAGTTACTCTTCTTCATCTATCTTTTCTTGTTCTTACTCTGTTTGGAGGTGGTTACCCTCGAAGTGACCAATATCTCATTCTTCCTATTCTTCAATTCTTGCCATTAGTTCCTTCACTAATCAAGCTCTTAACATAGTTCATAGCATTTATGCAGCAATTTTTACAATTTGTAAAAATATTAAGGATTTTGATTATTGACTTTGGTATTACTTCAACCCTTACCACATAGAATATGCAATTCCGAAAATATTGACAACATTAACAATAATAATGAGCTAAAGTCTCCTTAAATGGGTTGTTTAAAGACTCATTTGATAAAGGAGTTTGAGTAATGTTATTTGTAGTTTTTTAAAATATATGTAAGTGAAAAAGTATATAAAAATATACATAATATTATTTAAAAATTAAAAATAATTATTTAAAATGTCCTACCAAACGGCCGTGACGAAGGCATGCAATAATAAAAAACAGCAAGTTTGATTTGGATTTACTTGCTGTGTTGGTCAGTAAGGTCTCTGCATGGAAACTGGCTGGCACACTCGTGAAATTTACTGTGCTAGGCAGTACTGTCTCCCTGCAAGCTGCAGCTTTTTCCTTTTTCTTTTTAACTGGAATTATAGTAATAATGGAATAGCAAACTAGTTAGGTGCATGCTTTTTATTTATATGAAAGCTTGCGGAGTCAGACTCAGAGGTTTATGATTGAGGGGCCAGAGTAACAATTATAATTAAGGACAAATGAAATTATTATATTCATCATTTAAGAGCTTGGAACAATCAAGAATGGGTTATTATCGTGGTATCAAAGTGTATGTTGGGTCGTGATTTTCAACTTTGTCTTCACTCTAGCTAGGACCTAGGACTATAGTTAAATGAAATGATTAAATTAATCGTTTTTTTTTTTTTTTTTTTTGACAATTGGCATGGTAATTTATCAGTAACAATGGTAATTAAAGAAAAAATAATAATCAAACATAAAAGGGTTATTTAGAAAATATGTTAATATTATGCACAAATTCTGTGCTATGGATCAATTAATGCGTAATGTTATTGATATGTATAATTGCATCGTGCCAATATATTTCTTTTTCAATCTTAATTTTTCCCAAATACAATATATTGTTGTATTTGGCAATTAATCTGAAAATTCGCCAAATACAACAATAAAATTTAAAATTGATGCAACTATACATAAAATTTTGGAGAATTAATCTTAAAAATTATATTTGACATAAAAATTTTCTCAAGTTTATGCCTAACTTGAAATTACAATTGTATTTGGAGAATTAATCTAACATAAAATTTTGGAGAATTAATCTTAAAAATTGTATTCGACATAAAATTTTACTTAAAGTTTATGCCTAACTTAAAATTTGCCAAATACAATAATAAATTCACTAGTGTATGTCTCACGGCTAAAGAAATTCTCCTAACTTTCTTTACCCTCACATATACTATTTATTTCTTCTCCACACACAACTCTCTCTCTCTCTCTCTCTCTCTCTCTCTCTCTCTCCACCCAGTCATTGCTTTTATAAACAAGCCAATCTCCTCTTATTCTTAAATCTTAATCCTGTTTGAATTAGAATTCTTTGCTTGTCACATTAAGAGTATGTTTGGCATCAAATAGCATTAACTTTTATGTACAGCTTTTTAAAACCTTACTTTTTCCTTCTTCTTTTTTTTTTTCACTTTTTCAAATTTTTTCAAGGACATCATTATTGTAATTTTCATATTGCCTAAATTTTTTAAGTTATAAGTATTCTCATCAATTTAAAATGTAACATTTTGAAAATTGAAAATAAAATCAAATTCTTCCTCTAAATGCAACTTGAACAATTATTAGGCTTTATATTTTACTTATGAAACATTAGGTAGAAGTTTGGAATGATAGGTGAACAGTTTCATTTTTAATTTTAGTGAAATTTGGAGACCCACAATAAAAGAGCAAGAAAACTTGGTAGTTGGTACAGTGTAATGCTGTAGTGTGTCTCCCATTGGACACTACTTTGATTGATATACTCTATTATGATACTGATAAATGACTTTGATTGAAGTCCTAACCTCTTAAAGTTGATGCAAATTGATTGAAGTCCTAATTTCTTAAAATTGATTGAAGTATCGGCCCACTAAATTTGATAGGCCGAAAAAGTTTTGGTCAGTGACTTGATTGACCATAAGATCCTCGGAAACTTTATGTCTACAAATGTCTGCACTTCCTAGTGGGCTTGACACTCGGGCTTCAAGCACGTTTGCAACTTAAAGGTTTTCCTTTATTTATTTATTTATTTTTACGGGGTTAAAATAACTTGACTTTTCCAGACTGATTACAAAGTCGAATCTTAAAAAAAAAAAAAAAAAAAAAGTTCGATTGCAAAGGGGCCCTATTCTAAGGTGACTCCAGGTGTTTAGCCCAGACCCGGTAAACAATTTATATATATATATATATATATATATATGTATATATAAAGTCAAGTTAAATGTGAGGGGTTTTTATATAGCTTATACATGCAGTAAGAATAAGAATTGCATATTTATAGTGTGTGTGCGCGTCTGGGATAAGTTGAATTTTTTAGCTTATCTTTACTTTAAGTTTATTTTTGCTATTATTTATGAGTTCTATTGTACTTTTTAATATTATTTATAGATTCTATTGTATTCTTCAACTTATTTTTTAACATTTTTTTATATATTTTCAACTAAAAATTTTCAATTTTAATTAAAAAAGCTATTCCAAACAGACACTTAATCAATAATACTTTCTATTATCACTACTGTTGCCGTTGTCATCTCGTCCAAATCATTCTAACTGTTCTCAAAAAAAAAAAAAAAAAAAAAATCGTTCTCCCTATCAATGCCGTTATTATTGTATTTTCTATACTTATCTAATTTCTTAATTGATAAATATGTTCATCTAAACAATAGAAATTTAAATTGATGGGTTTAAGATTCTCATCAATTTAAAATTTAAAATTTTAAAAATTGAAAAGAAAATCAAAATTTTCCTTGAACGATTAGGCTTTAAATTATATGAAACATTGGGTAAAATTTTGAAATAATAGGTCAACAGTTTCATTTTATTTTAGTGAAATTTGGAGATCCACAATAAAAGAACAATACAAACTACTTGGTGGTTGGTTGCCGGTTGGTACCATGTAATACTATGGTGTTTGGTTTTTGATGGGCATGTGATACTATGGTGTGTTTCCTATTGGATCGTACTTCACATAATACAATATGAGTGTACTACTATGATGCGGATAAACATCATATTCACTTTGATTGAAGCGCTTTTAAAGTTTGATGCGCATTGATTAAGTCCTAAGTGCTAATATCTTAAGAACTTCTCCTCTCTCTTTTTGTGTGTGTGTGTTAAAAATACATAGTATTTTTTTAAAAAAAAGTGCTAATATCTTAGGGCCATTTGGTTCGCATGATGTGATATTGTATTGTTACATTATATCAATATAAAATTAATATTTCCTATAAAATATATATATATATATATATATAACATTAACATGCTTGGGTCATCAATTTCATTCCTAATATACCATTGCTTAGTCATCACAAATTCTACAATAAATTTCCAAAAAGTCCATCTAAAAGTAACTACAGAAAATTTTATTTTTTAATAAAAAATTATAGAATAATTGAAAAATATTTTATTTTACTTTCTTCCCCTTTCTCATCAACCAAACAACAGATATTTAAAAGAATAAAATAAATTTCTTTCGGTTTATTTTCTCATTCACCAAACAACTAACATCAAAAAATAAATCAATCAAATTTCTATTATTTTCTTGCAATTTCTCACCATCCAAACAATTACACTCAACCATAACACAACCAAATAACATAACTGAAAGCTCAAATGGTACAAAACACTATAACTTGTTTAGACCCCCAGTTCTTAATTATGGCTTGATTAATTTTAATCTAAACACACTTAATGCGGAATATACATGATTAGCAAATTAATTAATCTAAGCAT
Organism: Quercus variabilis; assembly: GCA_030445155.1. Lineage (NCBI taxonomy): Eukaryota > Viridiplantae > Streptophyta > Magnoliopsida > Fagales > Fagaceae > Quercus > Quercus variabilis. The sequence goes on along the minus strand of CP129449.1, from coordinate 31,034,864 downwards.
TCAACAATTGTATAAATGAACAAATAAGTGCAATGCTAAAATGGCAAGGGCAGTGGGTAAAAGAATAGCAAACCCAAGATAACATGATGATGTATTATCAAAGAGGAAAACCAAAGAACTTAGCGTAAAAACATCTTCGCGGCTAATGATCCACTAGTGAATAAGTTGGAGTACAAGGATACCAAAAAGACTCTTCAAGCCTAATCTACTCGAAATACTTGAGCCCTCCAAACTCCAGTTACTGACGGACTTCTCGGTGTCTTATCTTTACTAGTTATCCGGATCCTACAATACTGCCCGATTACACCGCCAAGCCTCACTGACTTATTTTGGCAAATACCCAATGCTTCCTAAGCTCTAAAACACTATCCACACTCTGAATAGATGTGGGTTGTGTTTGGGTACAAATCACCTTGTCGTGATCATATATGATCCAACCAAAAAAGCACCTAGCATATGCATGAAATTGGTTGCAGTTGACCAAGAGAAAACACATAAAAATAACGACACACAAAATTTTTTTACAGAATATTTTTACATACACATAATATGTACTTGTTAATGAACCTAAATTTTTAAATCACAGCCACTTCACTTGTAGCCTTGAATCTACACTTCTTCCTCTACATGGCACATTTTTCTACTCCATCTTCAATCTAAAATTCCAAGATTCATAAATTCCATATACTTAGATCCACAAAATAACAACATATACACACACACACGTTGATATTTTGTGAAGAAAAGGATTTACCTTTTTCAATGAGAAGAATTACCTTTAAGTGAGAAGAAGTTGCTTTTGCATTTTTATTTTTTATTTTTTATATTATTATTGTGTTTCTATTTTTATGTTAATGCAGTTCAATTATTGCTTAAATTCTATGATTTTTTAAAATATTTTAGATAATGCAATTCATCTTAATTGTTAATATTATTTATTGAAGTGTTCTTAATTGATTGTGCAAATTATTTCCTTACTTATGGTAACATTAAAATGGCTATAGCGAGTAATTTATATGTAAAACTTACATTGCAATACAATTTTTGAAATTATCTTGATTGTGGCCGTTGATGGCTCTAAATACTTATAATTTATTAATTTCTTTTTGTCATATATACAAAAAATTCTATCACCATCAATTAAATTCAGAGATTTATGTGAGAAGAGCTATCTTTTTTTTTTTCCTTTTTCTTTTTTAATTGTATTTCCATTTTTCTATTAACGTAGTTCAATTAAATTTTAGATAATAAGAAGTAATAATACGCATCTAATCCGAAGGTTCTGTGGAAGAGAGAGAATCTATGGGTTATCTATAGGCAGAACATAGAAATTGTAATGATCAGTATTTACCAAAAGCCATCTATGAACCAAATAGCCAACTTAAGATTTTCAATAATATATATATAGGATGATTACATTAGCTTTAGAAAATACAATGACATGATAAACACTACCCATACATTCCAATTTGTAAAAGTCTGTTGGCATATTTTCCACATGTGAATTGTTTCCTTATTTACTTCATTTGAATGTTCCTTTAGGGAGCAAATTTTAGACATTTTTCCCAAGTTAGTGCCTGTCCTGATAATAAAGTTGGATCATTTCGAGAGTTTATTTGAAGTCAGGAAAACCTTTGGTAATTTTTTCTTTCTACTTTATTTTTCAATGCGTATAGAAGATAACATCAAAGAAGAAAAAGAAAAAGGGGGAAAAAGATTAATATATACTAAAGACTTAGTGTAATTTCAGCTTTTAAACACTGAAATTTTGTGGATTTTTAATTTCCTCCAATATTTCATATGAAAATTTATATAGAAAATAGATTGGTATCTAAAAAAAAAACTTCAATAATTAAAGGCTGAAAGGATTTGAACCCAGATTTGGTTGATCTACAATACTGCATTTTATATGCTTTGATCACCAAAAAAAGAAAAAAAAAAAGATATCCAAAGTAGATTATATTTTTATGAGTGATTGAGATTCATAATTAATGTATGTGTGCATGCAGTGTGTGAGTTATAAAAAAAACATAATACTTATGTGTGTTAAAAGGATTTTTTTTTTCCTATTTTGGATTTTAAATAGTGGTAAAATACTTCTCTTTCTCCCTCTCTATCCTCCCCCCCCCCCCCCCCAACACACACATATATATAATTAAATTTAAGATAAATTACAAATTTAGTTAGTCTTTAACCTTTTAAACGTGTCATCTTGGTATTTAACATTTTGGTATTATATCAAAATAGTCTTTGCCAATTAAATGATGGATGAAAAATGCCGATGTGGCTAACAACCAAAATAAAGTATTAATTTAATGGCACAGAGATGTTATTTGGACTGCCATGTCAGCATCACCTAAATCCCCCCCCCCCCCCCCCAAAAAAAAAAAAGAAACTTATAACTGAGCGCATGTGAGGCTCATTTGGGATCAAAATTGCTAACAATAGACAATAGTAGTACACGATTTCATCTTTCAGCCTTCACAATCTTCTTCTTCTTCTTCTTATTTATTTATTTATTTATTTATTTTTTAAATTTATTTTTTATCTTCAGCCTTCACAATTAAAACCCTAATGGATGAGAGACGAATGGTAGTGACGTCAGACGATGAAGGTTAAAGTTTATTAATTTTGTTCAGGTTAGAATGGACTGTGGAGTGAAATGTAAGAAAAGACGGTAATTACTAGAATATCCAACTTTTTTGGGTTCAGCAAATTAGTTTTATCTTTTTGCTTCTTTTGGTTGTTTATCTATTGTGTTTGGAAGCACAGAATTTCCCATACAAAACAAATCCATGAGGCCATGACAGGGTTTATAATTTTAGGGTCTGGCTTACTTATAGTACTTTTTTAATTAGAATCTCCTTTTATTTTAATGAGAGACTGTCACATCACTTACTAACTAAATAAAATGTGGAGATTAAAATCCGCTATTACTTACCATTATATATTTAATACAAAATGACATGTCCAGTTAAAAAAGTACTGGAGGTAAACCAAACTCATAATTTTATGGATATGCTTGTTCTCAAGTTTTAATTGTTTGATTTTCATTTAACATTTCATCTCATGTACAAACTACAAACATGTGATGTTACTGCCGCAAGGTTACTCAGAAATTATCAGGTTTTTTTTCTAATATATTTATTTTTATTGTAAGTGATGTTGACATGGTAGTCTATGTGGCATTAAATTAATATTTTATTTTGGCTGTTAGCCACGTCAACATTTGCCATTCATCTCTTAATGGCAAGAACCATTTTAACACAACAATAAAATGTTAAGATATGGTATCAAAATATAAACTATTGGGAACTATATCTCAATAGCTTAAATTTTTTAAAGAATCAATATTTTAATATGGTATCAGAGTATGAGATATTAAGTTCGATTCTCGTCTGATCATCTCCTCAACTCTACTTCCTGTTTAAAATCCCATGTGTTGGGAGTACCTTAAATAAAAAACGATGTCCTTGGCATCAATGGAGTTGCTAATCCCCAACTCCATGAAATCTATGTTGTCAAATTCAGCTACTTCAAGTTGAAATCCATAATCAATTCCCCAATTTACATCAACCTTTGTCTCATTGTTTCATTCCCTTCTCTCCTTTCCCAAATCTCCCAAACCCTAATCTCCTCCCTCCGTTCAACCACCCTATGACGTCGTTTGTTGTAACCCTGTACACTACCCCCTAATTGCAACTTGCATTTTAATCTCCCGCCAAATCCCAATGCTCATGTTCTACAAAGAAATTAAAGACTACAACACATCCAAATCCATCGAAACATTTTCTTTAAAGACCAAACTTGCATAATCATTGCGGATCTCATTACTAGTGGTGTTGTTGGGTTGGTAGATGTGGGGGGGTAAAAGCCCAAACCTACGCATTGGGCCTGGGGCCCTGTTTGAAGATTACTATGTCCGAAAAGAGAAAATTGGTTGTGGTAGAGCCCATCTGGAAGAAAGAAACCCGGAAATGGAGGGAAAGTACAATCCGAAGAGGTCACCTTTTGTCCAAAGAGGTCTTACTCCTCGGATACGACTAGTCTTGATCAAACAAGCGTATAGAAGGTCCGAATGACCTTCCTAGTAATCCCAATGACAAAGATAAGCTCTGGGCATATCTGGGGATGATAAGGACAGAGAAATATCTCAAGGAAAAGTTGCTGCCACCGTATTTAATGCACTGCAGCAACTTTTCTGGCCGCATTTATGTGGAGAAGACCCCTGAATAGTGCAACCACAGCTACCGCCACTCCCAAAAAGCTAGAGAAGATGCTTGATATGACCTATACTCAAGTATGTACGCAGATGAAGGACAAGTGGACAGTGGGGATGATGAGGGAGGAGGCTATATAAAAAAGAAGGGCTCCTGAGCAAAGAGGGGAGGTGGAGAAGAGAAAAAATAACTTTATTGTAGCCCTGAGTGTTATAATTACTTCTCATTCAATAAAACATCTCTTCGGATGTTCATTCATTTAATTTTTCAAGCACTATCTCCTGTTACTTCGATCTTAAGTGCCACAGCTAACTATTGTTTAATTCACAACTAGCCCAGCCCTTACACCCACTATCTACAAATTCATTGTTCTGGGTTTGTTGGGCTCATTATTCGAATCTTTTAGGCTTGGGCTACAAAAACTGACCCTACAATAGAGAAGAGATTAAACAATATTTTATCGAAAAGGCCATCTCAAACAATACTCCTTTTCTTTGTAATTGTTCGTTCTTTACAAAAGCAAACACCTAGCATTCAGATCTTTGGTTTTCGAGGTTTCCATGATCTATCTCAAATTTTGCTTCTAGCATGTTGTGGGTCTGATTCTAGAGTTTTATTTGTTTACATGAATGCTAATTTGATGAAATCTGAGTTAAGTTTTGTAATTTTTATTAGGTTTTCTATGTTTGTTATTTCTAGGTTTTTGTGAGATTCAATACTTCAATATTGCAAGAAAATGTTTATTTTCTTCGAGTTGATAAAATCTTTTGTGTATATGACAGTGGAGCTTCAAGGTATTGGTTGTGAGCTTCAAAGTTGTTTGTGCAAAAAAAAAAAAAAATAGTAATTTCTTTTTTGCTAAATGCAAATTGCACCAAGAAGTTCGAATGAAATTCATTTTAGTTATTTAATTTTATCTTTGTTCAATTGAGTCATCTAAGTTTCAAATTTATTCAATTCAAGTCTTTCGTACAATTTCGTTAAAAATTTTCTATTTAAAAAAAGCTTTTCTCACCTGAAAAAAAAAAAAAATTATAAAATTAATAAAATTTCATAGATTTTTTATGTGAGAACTTTTTTTTTTTTTCAAAAAATCTCTTTTCATTAGTTAATTGTATGCTTAGTGGCAATTTTTTTTAAACAAAATTGGACTAAAAACTTGAATTGAATAAATTTAAAATTCAGATGGTTTAATTGAAAGAAAGTAAAATTAGAGAATTAAAATGAATTTTAATCAAATTTAGAGGGTGCAATTTATATTTATATTTTTTTTATATTAAATAAAAATAGTATATTTGATCAATAGTACTTAATTTTAAGATTGGAGTAAGTCACTCATTCTAGTGGTCTATTTTCCATACAATTCCTTAAAAAAAAAAAAAAAAAAAAAAAATCATAGGACATCCCACCCTTCTCAAAGCTTCGAGCGTTCTCAACCAACTAGCTATCCATAATCCATAAGTTCAGTCAAATTATAGCTCGTATACATCTTCTCCCTTCTCCTCTATTTATTTAATCTACTTTTTTTAAAATGACTTGCTTGACAAGTGGTGCCTGTGTGTTACCACTTATTTTTATTTTTGAAAATGTAGTTGTTTCAAATGGTTGTACCTATAAAAGAGTGAAATTTAAAATTTTGTACTTTAAAATATGTGCTTTGATAACGCATATGGTGGTGAGCTACTAAAGTTGAGCTAAATGGTTTCAACTTGATAAGTATAATTCCTGAAGCCTAAGTAATAGTTGTCTACCCTGTAGTAGTTAATGACTTTGTTGATATTCTGGTGACTAACCCCAAAAGGTTGACAATTCATATTAGGGATGATGGGAGCAATTGAAGGACATCAATGCATGGGTTAGAGACGACCGGAATGATGTTCATGGAAGGGTAAGTTGACGGGATGAAGCTAACGGGTCCAACATGCCTCTTGCGTGGTTCACACGCATAAGTACATAAGGAAATACCTTGCGTCCCATGCTTAACCCAAGTTAGGAAGACTCCTACAAGGAAAGGATTCTGCAAGATATGCGAAATAAAGAGTTTCTTTCCTACAAGGAAACATCTTCTTAATCAAGGCATGAATGTCAACCCTACACTACTATAAAAACTCTAAGACCCTCACAAATCAAGGTACACATAATTTACCCTAACTCTGACACTTTAAAGTTGTGAAAAAGTTTTTTAATTTAACTTTCGGAGGGTCTTTGGCTGATACCACACCCGTACTTTCTTAGGGTTTCTCTTTGTTGTTGTTTCGCAGGTCTTGTTTCGAGCATGTGAGTATTGCACAACTTACTGACAATTTTCGGCATCATCACAACTCATGTTTCACATTTCATTTGATTATGTGACAGTGATATTCTAATTGCTTATGATTTCTAATATTTCGATAGTTAATATTGGATTTTTCAAAGAATGTTTTCCAGGAAAAAAGAAATCATTATACAGGTTGGCTTCAGGTAATACCTTTATCAAATCTGACATACTTGTGCACTAGAAAAAACTTGCCCCTCTTCACGGATTCCTTGACGATGTCTTGTTCGGGTTGGGTTAAGCACTCTTTTGCAATCGAGATTTTTGCCATCATTAAACCCTAGATAACGAGAACAAATAAAATGACTAAATTGATAATAAATAAATATTAAAGTACTAAAATGATTTTTTTTTTATTAAAGTTAGATGTTTGAATCAAAAATATACCAAAATTGCGGTGTGATTTATAATTTAGATGTTTTTTGGTAAATTACTTTTTCTATTTTAAAAAAAAAAGTAAATTACTTTTTAAACTTTAGAGTTTTGAGTATTATTTCTTCTATGAGTATTGTGGGGGAGGAAAGCCCAACCTAAGGCATTGGGCCCAAGGCCCTATCTACGGCCCACCATTTCCCGAAGAGATAAGAAAGCCTAGTTAGAGGCTCTGGGAGAACATCTGGTGAAGGGCACATTCACGATCCGAGAATGTGTTCGACGATCTGAGGAGTCCAATACCTTCGGATCCGAAGAGACTTAGTCTGACATTCAACCTTTTGCAGTCCGAGCGATTCTCTCGACAGATGTAGTGACAGAAGGGGCCTCGGACGCGGAGGAACATAACTGGATCGGAGAAATATCTAAGAGACAGACCTCAACCACTGCATTAAATGCACCACACCTACCTCCCTGGCCGCATTAATGTGGAAGAGACCCCTGAACAGTATCAGCCTGCTATCACCACTTACCAAAGGCTAGGAAACACCCTTGATGGGACAAGCACTCAAGTGGATGTCTGGATAACGAACAAGTGGACGATCAAGATAGAGTGAGGAGGTACTATATAAGTAGGAAAGCCCCCTAATAGAAGGGGACCAAAAAATTGACGGAGAAAAAGGTGTATTGTTCACTATAGCACCAAGAATTGTAACCCTCCAAGGGTAATCACCTCTTCGGACGTTGTACTTATATTCATCCGAGCAGATATTAATTCGAATTCCTTCACTAGTGTGGTTGTTGCATACTGTTATTTTTGCTATTCGCCTTGCTCTTTCACCCACACTCTACAAAATTCATTGTTTTGGGTTCAGTGGGCTCCAAATCCACCCCTCCTTGGGCTTGGGCCGCCAAATCTGACCCTACAATTGGCGCCGTCTGTGGGGAGAGCACGTGCAAGAGTGAAAACAACAGTTGACAATGGCAGGACTAGGCGAACAACAAGCAGAATCCAGAGCATCCCAACACGTGGACCATTTCGTCAACTTGGAGAGGGGACAAAATCGCGAGGGGAGTGTGCATACTGTGCGTCTTAGCTAGAGCCAATCACAGGGCGGAAGCCACCTGGCCCATGCAAAGGAGAACCGTGACTTGCAACTGGAAGTGGAAAAACTAAAGAGGGAGTTACGCTACGCGAAGAGGAAACGGGCCCCCTCATACTCGGAGGACGATCTTGATGACGAACAAGACGTCTCTTACCAACACAAATCCAGGACACCAGCCAGCGAGTCCTACACTTATGAGGAGGAGTCCCATCGCAAGCAACAACGTAGGAGTCCGTCACGTGGAGACATGGAGAACGATGCCATGAATAGGGCTCTGAACCAGATTTCCAAATCACCCTTCACCCGCAGGATTGATGGGGCTAGACTTCCTCGGCGTTTTAACCAACCCACTTTCACCATCTACAACGGTAAAACTGACCCCGTAGAGCATGTGAGTCAATTTAACCAGAGAATGGCTGTCTACTCCAGAGACGAGGCTCTTATGTGTAAGGTCTTCCCCTCCAGCCTGGGGCCTGTCGCCATGAGGTGGTTTGATGGTCTGAAGGCAGGCTCCATCAACTCCTTCAAAGAGCTTACTCAAGCATTCGGCTCCCGTTTCGTCACGTGCCGAAGGGTGGCCAGGCCTTTTTCTTCGTTGTTGTCACTGTCTATGCAGGAGTCTGAGTCATTGAAGGCATACTCAGACAGATACTGGGAGATGTTCAACGAGGTGGAAGGCAACAATGATGCAATGGCCCTCAGCACGTTCAAGCTAGGCCTCCCTACCGACCATGGTTTGAGGGCATCTTTATCTGGCAAACCGGTCACGAACGTACGACAACTAATGGACCGCATAGAGAAGTACAAGAGGGTTGAAGAAGATCGGCAGCAGGGCAAGGGAAAGGACAAGATTGTCTCTCAGGATAGGAGGGAGTCGCGGTCCGACCGTTATAATTACAGCAAACCAAGGAGAGACTTTGCCGGGCAATCAGGATCAACGAATCCTCCAGCGGTTAATACCGTGTTCAAAGAGCCAGTGCATCAGGTCCTGAAAAAAATCAAGAATGAATCGTTCTTCAGGTGGCCGAACAAGATGGTAGGAAACCTAGAGAGACGCAACCACAATCTATACTGCCAGTACCATCAAGACCATGGGCACACCACGGAAGATTGCAGGAGCCTGTGGGATCACTTGGACCAGCTGGTTCGCGACGGTAAACTGAAACACCTCTTGCATCCTTCCAGCGGCCGAGGGCAGGCGGGTTCAAGGACGCACGGAGTTGATCCCTCAAAGCCGCCGCTAGGCACCATAAACGTCGTCCTCGCCGCGCCGGGGAGAACGGGGTCCTGGCCATTGAAAGTCATGTCGGTAGGCCGACCATCAGCTGGGGAGCCATGCCGAGAACCGAAGAAAGCTGAATCTGTTGCCCCATTTATCATGGGATTCTCGGATGAAGACAAGATCGGCACCATCCAACCCCATAATGATGCACTAGTCATCACCCTCAGGATAGGGGGGTACGATGTGAAAAGGGTGATGGTGGATCAGGGCAGTGCTGTGGAGATAATGTACCCGGACCTCTACAAGGGGCTGGGCCTGAAGCCCCAAGACCTAACGCCATACGATTCTCCCCTCTTGAGCTTTGAAGGGCGCCCTGTTATCCCAAAAGGCCGGATATGCTTACCGGTGCAGTCTGGCTCCGAGGTGGTAAAGTTGGACTTTATAGTTGTGGACGCATATTCGCCCTACACGGCACTCGTGGGCAGACCCTGGATTCATGCGCTTGGAGCCGTTCCATCCACTTTGCACCAGAAGATCAAATATCCGTCGGAAGGGCAGATACATGAGATCCGAGGGGACCAGTCCATCGCCCGACGGTGCTTGGTGGCTGCCATCCAGCATAAGGTCCCGGCCGAGTCTTCGGACGTGATGGGGGGAAATTTATAGCAGTTACAGTCCCAAGGAGTTCCCTCCGGAGTGCCAGATGAAGACACTCGGTGTGAGGAGCTAACCAGAGTGATCATTGGAGACGATCCTGACAGGTTCTTCCAAGTCGGATCTCAGCTGCCTCTTCAGGAGAAGGAGGAATTGATAGAGTTCCTTAAGAAAAATCTCGATGTGTTCGCCTGGAGTGCGTACGAAGCCCCAGGGGTGGACCCGGAGTTTATATGCCATCACCTGAAGGTGAATCCCCTAATCACCCCCAAGAAACAGCCTATTCGGCGCCCATCCAAGGAACACGCCGATGCAGTGAGAGACGAGGTAGCGAAACTCAAACAGGCTGGGGCTATCAAAGAAGTTTTTTACCCCGAGTGGCTCGCAAACACCGTGGTGGTGAAGAAGAAGAGTGGGAAGTGGCGAGTATGCGTAGATTTCACGGATTTGAACAGGGCATGCCCCAAAGATCCGTTCCCTATGCCAAAAATAGATCAGTTGGTGGATGCCACTGTTGGCCACCCTCGGATGAGCTTCCTGGACGCCTTCCAAGGCTACCACCAGATACCATTAGCCCTGGAGGACCAGAAGAAAACTGCTTTTGTCACCCCTATTGGCAACTACCACTATAAAGTGATGCCGTTCGGCTTGAAGAACGCGGGAGCTACCTACCAGAGGATGATGACCAGGATGTTCGAGCCATGGCTGGGCAAAAATATCGAGGCTTACATAGACGACATGGTGGTGAAGAGCAAGGTCGTAGCTGAGCATATAAGAGACCTTGAAATTACTTTTGAGACCCTACGAAGGCACAAGCTACGTTTAAATGCTTCTAAGTGCTCATTTGGGGTAGGGTCCGGCAAGTTTTTAGGATACATGGTCACCCACAGGGGAATTGAAGTCAACCCCGACCAGATAAAGGCCATCAACGATTTGCGTGCTCCTCGGAATCCCAAGGAGGTCCAGAAACTGACCGGAATGACCGCGGCCCTCAATCGGTTCATCTCCAGGTCGGCAGACAGATGCCGACCTTTCTTCTCTCTACTCAACAAATGGAAGGGATTCGAGTGGACTGAGGAGTGTGCTCTGGCATTCCAGCAACTCAAGGATTATCTGGCTCGGCCACCCATCATGTCCAGCCCCGAGCCCGTTGAGGTTTTGTTCGCATACATCGCTGTAGCCCCCTATGCAGTGAGCCTAGTGCTAGTACGATCGGACTCTGGTGTGCAGAGGCCTGTTTATTACGTAAGCAAGTCGCTGCACGAGGCCGAGGTCCGTTACTTGCCTCTAGAGAAAGCTATCCTAGCAGTGGTGCTTGGCACGCGGAAGCTACCTCACTACTTCCAAGCCCACACGGTCATCGTTCTAACACAGCTACCACTCAAAGTGGTGCTCCGAAGCGCCGATTACACTGGTCGGATTGCTAAGTGGGGTACAATCTTAGGGGCTTTTGATATAAGGTATATGCCCCGCACTTCGGTTAAGGGACAGGTTCTTGCGGATTTGGTGGCTGAGTTCACGGAGCCCCAAGTAGAAGAAGTAGAACCCCCGTCAGGCATGGATGAAAAATCAGTTGGCATGATCTCCCAACAGAATCCCCCCATTGGGAAGTGTACGTCGATGGTGCGGCAAATCAGAGAGGTTCCGGAGTTGGGCTAGTACTGATATCCCCTGAGAAAATCATTATCGAGAAATCGTTAAGGCTGGACTTCTCGGCAACGAATAATGAGGCGGAATATGAGGCCCTGCTGATGGGGATGACTATGGTTCGAAGAATGGGTGGGAAGTCTGTGGAGTTGTTCTCAGACTCGAGACTGGTAGTAGGTCAGGTACAAGGCGAGTTTGAGGCAAAGGACGAAAGAATGCAGGGGTATTTGAGCCGTGTTAAACGCCTCCAATCAGAGTTCGACCTTTTCAAATTGCTGCATATCCCCCGAAGTGGCAACTCACACGCTGACTCCTTAGCCACGCTTGCCACCTCTTCGGCGCAGGACCTGCCGAGGGCCATCCTCATCGAGGACTTGCTCAGGCCTATAGAAGCAAAATCGGAAGCAGTCCAGGTTCACCAGGTCAGGGCAGGGCCTTGCTGGATGGATCCTTTAATCAAATTCCTCAAAGAAGATATCTTGCCTGAAGGGAAGGACGAAGCTGATAAAGTTCGAAGGAAAGCGACAAAGTTCTGGTTATCCGAGGACCGGAAACTGTACAAACGCTCCTATTCGGGACCATATTTGTTGTGTGTACACCCCGAAGCGACTGAGATACTGCTGGAAGAGCTACACGAGGGAATCTGTGGGGGCCACACTGGAGGCAGGTCCTTGGCTCACCGAGCTCTCACCCAAGGCTATTGGTGGCCTAACATGCAAAAGGAGGCACATGAATACGTCAAAAAGTGCGATCAGTGCCAGCGCTTCGCTCCAAACATTCACCAGCCAGGGGGAAATCTCAATCCGCTATCTAGCCCATGGCCCTTCGCCCAGTGGGGCTTGGATATTGTGGGACCCTTCCCCAAAGCTGCAGGAAACAAGAAGTACATCCTGGTCGGAACAGACTATTTTACCAAGTGGGTCGAAGCCGAACCACTAGCCAATATCAGAGACGTTGATGTGCAAAAGTTCGTGTGGAAGAATATTGTCACTTGGTTTGGAGTTCCTCACACTCTCATCTCAGACAATGGCTTGCAGTTTGATAGCAGGGCATTCAGGAACTACTGCAGTGAGTTGGGAATTACGAACAGATACTCCACTCCTGCCTTTCCCCAGGGCAATGGACAAGCGGAAGCCGTCAACAAAGTCATACTGAATGGCTTAAAGAAGAGGCTGGATGATGCAAAGGGCAGATGGGTAGACGAGCTGCCACACGTACTTTGGGCTTACAGGACTACGCCTCGTCGGTCTACCGGGGAGACCCCCTTTTCAATGACCTATGGAGCTGAAGCTATCATCCCTCTGGAAACCGGGTTCCCAACGATAAAAACAGGCACATTTAATCCAGCCGACAACGATGAACAATTGCAGAAGAGCTTAGACTTGATTGAGGAAAAGAGGGAGAATGCAATGGTTCGGCTGGCACACTATCAACAAAAACTCAGGCAAGGTTATGACGCTAACGTAAAGGCAAGACCCCTAGAACCCGGTGATCTGGTGCTGAGGAAAGTTGTGGGCACGGCGAAAAACCCAGCTTGGGGAAAACTGGGACCCAATTGGGAGGGACCGTACCGCATCACCTCTGGAGCAGGCATCGGAGCGTATTTTTTGGAAGACCTAGACGGTCATGTAATACCACGTCCGTGGAATGTAAACAACTTGAAGAAGTACTTTTATTAATCAAGCCTTTTTCGTCAGCCAGCGTGTCAACTGTGTCAACTTAGTGTTTAAACTTAAATCCAATCATGCCTGTAGTCCTCGGACCAGATGATTTGGGTTAGTTAACACTCCATTAGTGTTTAAACTTAAATCCAAATCATGCCTGTAGTCCTCGGACCAGATGATTTGGGTTAGTTAACACTCCATTAGTGTTTAAACTTAAATCCAAATCATGCCTGTAGTCCTCGGACCAGATGATTTGGGTTAGTTAACACTCCATCAGTGTTTAAACTTAAATCCAAATCATGCCTGTAGTCCTCGGACCAGATGATTTGGGTTAGTTAACACTCCATCAGTGTTTAAACTTAAATCCAAATCATGCCTGTAGTCCTCGGACCAGATGATTTGGGTTAGTTAACACCATTAGTGTTTAAACTTAAATCCAAATCATGCCTGTAGTCCTCGGACCAGATGATTTGGGTTAGTTAACACTCCATCAGTGTTTAAACTTAAATCCAAATCATGCCTGTAGTCCTCGGACCAGATGATTTGGGTTAGTTAACACCATTAGTGTTTAAACTTAAATCCAAATCATGCTTGTAGTCCTCGGACTAGATGATTTGGGTTAGTTAACACTCCATTAGTGTTCAAACTTAAATCCAATCATGCCTGTAGTCCTCGGACCAGATGATTTGGGTTAGTTATCCCTCCATTACAGTGTCTTCCTTAGTTATATTCAATTCGAAACCGAGGGACAATAACCTATGTTTATCTGGAAAGGGACGCGAGACTTGCATAAGTACTCAATCCAACCATTACTCATCAATAACTCTTATTTGGTCTATCCTTTTCAATGTTAATTCCGATTACTCACGTCATCAATATGACGTATCAATCAAGTTACTTGCATTTTTATGTCATAATTGCAACGTATAGTTATATGTATGGCAATAATAAGTAATAAAACATGTATCAAAAACACTGAAGGCAAATAGGGAACTATTCCATTAAAGAAAGAAGGTCTACATGTAGGGTCAACAAAACAAAAAAAAAGGGGAAAGTAAGCAAAGAACAAAAAGTACAAGTGCAAAATGAAAGCCCTATGCATCTACTCTTTTGCTGGAGGAGGCCCAGGGTCAGCAACGTGGCCTATCCGTTCAGATGCTTCGGAGGCTTGGTCCTTGGCTTCAGCAAGAACTTTCTCTTTGCCCGAACCATTGGCCGGCTCAGCCGATTTGCCCGTGTCGTCTGGCTGTTCCTGGAGGGCCTCTGGGGTCTGAGTGGCAGGAAGGTCTGTTCCTGGGAGCTCTCGGATCTCAGGATGATAGTACACGCTCCCAGGCAGCCTCAGCTCCGAATCAGCCGAAATTCCAGCGGCATCCAAGGCTTTGTCCCAACTTACGAGGCAGTAGTCTCGGCTGACTGAGGCGAACTGCTCCACAAGCTGGGACGTAGTCGTCTCTACCCCCATCTGGTACGCCGCCTTCCTTTCGGCCTCAACTGCCTCCTTAGCCAGCCTGGCATTTTGCTCGAACACCTGGGCACTCGCCTTGGCCTTCTGCAGCTCCGCTCTCAGACCTTTCACCAGCTCCCTCTCGGTTGCCAGGTTGATCTCGGACATGCGTAACTGGCTACGCTGTTCCTCGGCCTGTTTTTCTGCATTTTTAAGCCCGGCGTCGAGGCTTCGCTTTTCAGAGAGCGCCCCTTTAAGCTCCTCGGACATCCGAGCATGCTCCTCTTTCAGCTGACCAAGAGATGCTTCCGCCTCCAGCTGGGAATGGGATACCGCTCGAGCTTTAAGCCATGACTCCTCGTTCATTCCCTCGGCCACGTAAACCTGCTGGGTAAGCTGCATAACAAAATCTCCAGCATCAAGCTAAGAAGGAATAAAGCCAATTAAACGTAAAACCTAGACTAGGGAAGGGCGCACTTACCATGGCCAAATCCCTTTTAAGGGACATGAATAGCTCCTTCTGGGAAAAGCGCCTGAAGGAGGTCATGTCATGGGGGAGAAGAAGTGGCTGCTGCAGGGCCTCGGCGACGTAGCCTGCCCTTTCTCCATCATAATTCCTGAGGGAGGTATCCCATAGGATTGGAGCGCCATCCAGCTCCAATTTCGGGGACCAGATTCGCGGTCCCCCTCCTCGGCGCACGTCTGCACCCGTGGGCTCCTCTCGGCTTTCGAGAGAGGAGGCCCTGTGCGTTCGGCCGTCCTTTGCCACCTTTTGCTGCTTGCCCCCCTTGGCCGGTGGCACCTGTTTCCCCCCAACCTCATTGTGGGGTCTCTTCTTCTGAAGATTTGGCATTGCCTTCAAATTTGGGTCAGGGACTTGGGTAGGCGCAGGAGGAAGCGTCACCACTGCTGTGGAGGTCCCAGCACCTTTCGGATCGGGCTTTTGGCCTCTGCCCTTCATCAAAAGCCTCAAATCCATATCGTCTTCGTCCGAGGAGTCCTCTAAGTGAGTGGCTAGCAAATTAAGACGGGCGCCTGGCCGGTCGTAGGTTTCTTCCTCGGCGTCAGAGACCTCTACCACCTGCTGAACTCCTGAAGCGTCTCCCTCGAACCGAAAGCCGTCTATCTGCTCTTCTAGTGAGGAAGTTGAAGAGCCGACCCCCTCACCTTCAATCTCTTGTCCGGGGAGAACTTGTTGGAGGGGTTGAGCAATGGGAGGCACGTTCCGAGGATTTGGGTGGGGTACAGGTTCAAGATCGTATGGCGCCAAGAAGCCCGTCCGACCAACGTCAATTCGTGCTAGGCGATGATCTCCCTGAACGATTGCGTTGCCGGCCGGTTGCAAACTTTTCGGCTTCGCTGTGTATCCGAGAATAAGGGGAGCCGATCGCAGTTGCCCGTCCTCGCTCACAAAGATCTCTGACCTCAAAAGGAAGTTGAGGGCGGCAACGTTCGTTAGGCTAAGCCGAGGAGAAACATGTCTTCTATCTGTTGCAAGGTAGTACAAAAAAAGGGGGTCAAACTCAAAAACAGAGAAGTGAAAAATAAAAAACGTTGAAAAACGAGGTCCCTAAGTCTACGGTTAGTGTGCCTAGATCTAACGTCCCACCTGGCTCCCCAAGCCTGGTCGGGCAACCATTGCCGTCATGCCAGGGGCCCGAAATGATCACGTAATCGTCCTTCATCCCTTTGTTGGACTTGGGAAGGCAGGAGATGAGCCTGACAACATCCGACCGGGACTTTAAGTAGTACCCAGCGTCTTGCTGACTGTGGCATTCGTACATATGCACTACGTCCAGCCAGGTGAGGCCCAACCCCAGATGGCGCTCAAGGTCCTCAATCGCTCCTAGGATCCTAAACATGTTGGGCGCACACTGCCAGGGAGTAAGCCTGTGGTTCCGAAGGTAGTTAGTGGTGATGGGACCCATGGGGATTGTCATTCCTCCTTCTTTGAAGGCGATGAGGGGGATCACCACCTCCCCCGTTTTGCGCTCCGTTAGTATCTTCTCCGGAGGGCAATACCTCACACCCACGTTAGGGGGTATGCGATATGTGGCCCTAAACTCCTCTAGTTGTTCAGGGCTGTCCACCATGTACTCAAGCTTTCCCATAGTGCTTAAAAGAAACGGTGGGCCGAAGAGAGAATTAAATGAGTTGTACGATGACTCACCAGGGGCAAATCTCTGAAAGGATTTCAGGCTCGTAGGAGGGTTCGTGATGATTCTGGGGAGGCTTGAAAGCAGCAACTGAAGGATTTGTGCGGAGCGGTGCGTCTGTTCTTGCTGGAGCGTCTGATGGTTTGCAAAAGTGAGGAGGAAATAACCTCCTCTGAGGCTTTATACGGGGTCAAGCGAAGGGTCAGAGACATTCCCGCCCAAATTCCAAGGAAAAGACCACAACCGTCGGATCAATCACTCACCGTTGGATACGAAGGACAGGGCGCCACCTGGTGCAATTAATGCTGCGGCTTGGGAATGTGGAAACCGCAACGGCATTAATGAAGCGTCTATCCCAAGGCCCCCACGCACGTGCCAGCTTGAATTGGCCTGCATCCAAGCTTCTTGTTCTGTGGCAGGTCAAAATCATACTTTTTCCCTTCGGATGTGAGGAAAAAACTACAATTTTGAGGGGCTATTGTGGGGGAGGAAAGCCCAACCTAAGGCATTGGGCCCAAGGCCCTATCTACGGCCCACCATTTCCCGAAGAGATAAGAAAGCCTAGTTAGAGGCTCTGGGAGAACATCTGGTGAAGGGCACATTCACGATCCGAGGATGTGTTCGACGATCCGAGGAGTCCAATACCTTCGGATCCGAAGAGACTTAGTCTGACATTCAACCTTTTGCAGTCCGAGCGATTCTCTCGACAGATGTAGTGACAGAAGGGGCCTCGGACGCGGAGGAACATAACTGGATCGGAGAAATATCTAAGAGACAGACCTCAACCACCGCATTAAATGCACCACACCTACCTCCCTGGCCGCATTAATGTGGAAGAGACCCCTGAACAGTATCAGCCTGCTATCACCACTTACCAAAGGCTAGGGAACACCCTTGATGGGACAAGCACTCAAGTGGATGTCTGGATGACGAACAAGTGGACGATCAAGATAGAGTGAGGAGGTACTATATAAGTAGGAAAGCCCCCTAATAGAAGGGGACCAAAAAATTAACGGAGAAAAAGGTGTATTGTTCACTATAGCACCAAGAATTGTAACCCTCCAAGGGTAATCACCTCTTCGGACGTTGTACTTATATTCATCCGAGCAGATATTAATTCGAATTCCTTCACTAGTGTGGTTGTTGCATACTGTTATTTTTGCTATTCGCCTTGCTCTTTCACCCACACTCTACAAAATTCATTGTTTTGGGTTCAGTGGGCTCCAAATCCACCCCTCCTTGGGCTTGGGCTGCCAAATCTGACCCTACAAGTATTATTTCATTTATATATATATTTTTTTAAAAGGTTTTTATTTATTTATTTATGTAAGTTTTAAACTTTCAAAATGTTTTATTTAAACCTCAAAGTTTCTACAAAAGTTTCTAATATTTCTTCTAAAAAAAAAAAATCATATTTTTTTATTAACCCGATACTCATTACATCACTAGTTTTTATTTTTGGCTTGGTACATCTTATCACTAGTTGGTTTAAATAGAATTTATTTCAAATATTGAGGTTTAAATTAAACCTACATGGATTATAATTATTGAAAACTATAAGGTCTAAATGAATCTTTGATGTCTTCACCTAATTATAAAAATCAATCATCATAGAACGTATTACATATGCCATATATTTGAAATACTATTATATTTAATTATTTATAATATAATAAAATAAAAGAATCTTTATTAGATTTTGTTTTTTTTTTTGTTTAATAATTCAATACCTAAGTACAATGCCATTTAAAATTATAACGTTTAAATGAATTTTTATTAGAATTTATTTTATTCTCTGTTTTTAAGGAAAAATTTTAATATCATTTTTTAATAATTCAATAATTAGGAAAATGGGAAAATTAAAAAAATGAAAGTGCCAATTATTAATATTTTTTTGAGAATCATGAAAGTGCCAGTTGAGTAATTAAGTTAGAAGGATCTTCACAACTTTTATAAAGCTTTAAAAATTTAGAAAATATAAAATTTATAAAGGTAAAGGTAAATTGCATATTTTGGTCCTGACCAGACCATTATTTTGCGTGCAAATTTAGTCTCTAATATTTCAAATATTTTAGTTTAATTCTTAACTTTTGGTACTGTGTTAAATAGTTTTTGCCCCCAAAAAAAGAAAAGAAAAAGGAAGACCCAACACGCATTCCCATTTTCCATTAGTCTTCACTCTCATTCTAGAGCCCCAAAAAAAGCGCGCGAAAAGCAAGAACCCCAGCACAGTCACAGACCAGACCGTACTGTAAAGTCAAAAAGAAAAAAAATGCCGGAGCTGCCGGAAGTGGAAGCGGCGAGGCGGGCGGTGGAGGAGCACTGCCTCGGCAAGAAGATAAAGAAGGCCATAATTGCCAACGACACCAAGGTCATCGACTCCGTCTCCGCCTCTGACTTCGAGGCCGCTCTCTTGGGCAAAACCCTAATTTCGGCCCACCGCAAGGGCAAGAATCTCTGGCTCCGCCTCGATTCACCTCCTTTCCCTTCCTTCCAATTCGGTACTCTTCTTTTCTCTCCTCCCAAAAACCCTAAATTTGAATTTACTAAGGCCCTGTTTGGCTTGTGCTTGTTTATTTATTTTTTTCAGAATTCGTTGTTCGCTTCACTAACATGCTTTTTATAAACCAAAATGTACAAATTATTAATGTGGACATTTTCTTGAAAAATGTGTATACTTCTAATGGGTCCAAAGGGCTCTGCATTGAGAAAAAAAAAAATGTGGACATTGTGTGTACGAAGTGAACATTGAAATATCTCATAACTATCAAATAAGCTTAAATTTTCATTATTTAGCAAAAGAATTAATTTTGCTTGAGTTGGGCAAAATCACGGTTGTAAAACATTATATAATGGCAATAAAGATAGGTTGAATTTTAAGCTAAAACAAGCGAACGAAAAAAAAAAAAAGCACATTTTTTTGGCTTGTTTCTCTTGATTGTAGAATTTTATGATCTTTATAATTACATTTTCTTAGGCTTACTTACTTTACTTTGTTTGGTATTATGTCTTACAGGGATGTCAGGTGCTATATATATTAAGGGTGTTGCAGTTACAAAATATAAGAGGTGAGGGATGGTTGGATATATGTCCTTTTTTTTTTTTTCTCAGTACAAGTATTATGTAAAATTTCCAGTGACCCCATTAAGGTTTGTAATATAATAGTTTCAATTAATTCATAGTGTTTGAAAGCGAATTGGCACAGTTTCTCAAACTCTGTTGCATAAATAATGTTTCTTTGGAAAGAGAAAGCCCTTGTAAGATACAAACACAAATGACAAACCCGTGCATTGCTGTAAAAAAATAAGAAACCGAAATGACAAGCTTAATCTAGACAAAACTGTATTCTTATTCTTCTTTCTTTTATTTCCTTGATCTTTGTAATTGTAGGTGTTAATTTGTCGTGTGGCTGTTGTATACTATTCATGTACTTGGTCTTTGCCCTTTTTGCTTTTACTTGTAAAAAAAAAAGAATTGTATTCCTACAGTTATGAGCTTTCCCAATCTTTGACTATAGTGGGGAAATTTTGTAATTTTATGTATACCGCCACATATTTATATAATTGCAAGTACAAACTATATCTTGCTATATGCATAGAGCAGGACATGTATGTCTTTTAGATGCTCCATGCTATAAATTTTGAGTGTATAAAGCTTCATGTTCAAATAAATTCTAAATTGTTACAGAACTTTAGTCTTGATATTTCTGTTTTCAGGGCTGAGGTGAAAGTCTTTCTTTTGAAATATTTTCTTGGTGTGGGTTTGTAATGCTCCTGGTATTTGATGAAGAAGTTGCTTTTATGTGAATGCCAAATCAATGGTATTTCTGCATATTAACAAATTAAGCCTGAAAAGGAAAAAGAAATAGAAAAAGAGTTTGATCAAAAAAAGTTCTGCTGATTTCGGAAGTCTAAACGTGAAATGGATAATTATGTGATCTAATTAGTTAAAGAGTTTCTCAGGAGCTTTTTCATATTTTTTGGTTCTGCCAAATCTGAAACTTTTCCACAAATACAAATTGTATATAATATTGACAAAACTTCGTGTGTTTATTATGATAACTATCTCAGATGATTAAACTGTTTTCAATAAATGTCTGTTTTCTTATAGGGATCACAATTTCCACAATAGTTTCAAATTGTCAAATGTAATAACAGAATGTTGTACACAGGTCTGCTGTAAATGACACCGATGAATGGCCTTCCAAATATTCAAAGTTTTTTATAGAAGTAAGAATTTCGCCCCTTCCATTGATTTCAATCTTTGAGCCAATGTACACATTTTATTTTCCCTTTATTAATGACATCATTGACATGGGGTCATGCCTCACCCAATTCTGGGAATTAATGTACTTTCATGTAGGTTGTACTGTGGTTCACATCATTTATTTACAAATCCATAGTTTGAATGTCACTGTTGCGAGTGAGCTTTGGCTCAAATGTCACTTTTTCCTCCCACAATAATGGATGGAGGGCAAGGTGGGTTCAAAATCCACTAGGTGTATATAACTTACCAAGAAATTACTAGATGAATGTTGTTTTTATTAGAATACACATCTGTAATGTATATTGGTCTGTTCTCAAGTTTTTAACTTATCTCATTACATTTATTTATTTATTTATTATAATTTTAAAATATATATATATATATATATATATATATATTTTGGGTAATAAGTAAAGAACTCATTAGAAAAGCAAAAAATTGGTGCAACCCAAGTACACTAGAAGTATACAAGAGAGTGACCAATAGTTAAGAACAAAAATGACAAAGATCAAGCATCTCAAGTAATTAATTAGCTTGTTGTAAATTTATGTCTTTGTAAAAAGATGCACAAGGTCTCACAAAGCATATAACAAAGTTTGATCCGTCTAGATGTATTCTTCTTGTTTTTAGTATTTGAGTGGGTGGGCATTTTATGTTGTTTCGTCCTCACACGTGTCATTCACACCATTTTGTAAGCTAATATATGGATCTCTCTCTCTCTCTCTCTCTGAAGTGATGAGATTGCACTCTTATCACTTTAAGATCTTTTGCATATATTTGAACACTTGATAGTATTATAACTCATTGAATGTCCTTGTGCAGCTAGATGATGGTTTGGAGCTGTCTTTCACAGACAAGAGGCGCTTTGCTAAAGTCCGCTTACTCAAAGATGTATTATTATATCATTTGCTAATCAGCTTGAAGATTTCCATGGTCTTTCTTGTATTTATTTTATGAAACTTTAGAGGCATTTTATTAAGCTTTCCCAATGGCTTTGTTGATACAGCCAGCTGCAGTGTCCCCCATATCTGAGCTTGGCCCTGATGCATTATTGGAGCCTATGACTGTTGATGAATTTACTGAATCGTTGAGCAAGAAGAAAATCGCAATTAAGGCTTTATTACTTGACCAGGTTAAAGCTGCTTTGCTCACTTTCTTTGCTGTTCCTAAGACTATCATGCCTAGAAATCTCTAGATGATTTCTGCAGAAGTCAGATTTATGCAATCTGTGAATGTTTTCTTGGGAACATCAGTTTTATGCATTTATCCATGTAGTCTCTTCTATTTCCCCCCAATATGGTTAGATGTGTGCAATTTTTTACCCCATAAACTTTGAAGTGATGTGATCAATGTGTTAAGCTTAATTATGTATTTTGAAGGATTAGCTTAACGACAATCTAGATGAGATTTCATTCTTGCATATAGTGTTATGATTTCTGAGATGTAATTTAGAGCTAACACATGGATTGTGACAAAATAGAAAGTAGATTAGTAATTTAGTATTATGGATTCACGTCCTTCTTTTTTTTTTTTTCCTTCTCGTATATGACCTCTTGTAATGTCTTTTTCAAGCATTTAAACTAACCAATTGCAAGATTTTCTCTTTGGTTTAGTTGATTGTAATGATTTTGGACTCCATATACTAATTAGACTCTTTGTTGCCACTTTCTATATCCAGATATGTGTAACTGAATTAGGGTCTCGTTTAGTTTGCAAGAATTGGAATTGAATAGTTATTCCCTTGAAATAGCTATTTAATTTTTGGTTATATTTTCATTACAAGGAGTTTCTTAGAATGGTTATTCTGTATAAGGATTCCCCCTCCCCTCCCCACCCCAAAAAAAAAAAAAAAAAAAACTTTTGCTATCTCTATTCTCTCCCTAAAAAGTTTTGCTTCTCTCTCTTTGGTACAATTATTGGTTGCAATAATCTTTGCTGTATATCATAAATATTGATTTCATAGCATTTGCTATATATTGTAATTATTAGTTTTATAGTCACTTCCCTAATAGTGTGATAAATGTTTATTAGTTTTTCGTTGTAGTTTTTTAGGGCTTTCAATAGTCTTTTCTGTAAAAGTATAATAGATCTTTATAGCCTTTCTCAGGTTTTGCAAGTAACAAGGTTTTCTCAATTCTAGAAGAATAGATTTTTGCTCTACATTACCACTTTACTTGACAAGCTAATTAAATTTTTTCAAGTCTTGCAAAACTGTTGACAGGTATACACCTAATCAACTTCTATTATCCTTCAAAAGAAATTACGCTCATATTTTTTTAGAAAACATTTATAACTTTCTAAAAAACATGTATTTTTCTTTGGTTAGATTTACTAATTTGGTCCAACTATTGGGCTGGTTTCTCAACTATTAATTATGTCAATTTAGTCTGTTGCCTTTCAAAACCTGGTTAATTTTATCCTTGGGTCTCTTCTCTGTTTAAATTATACAAAAATTAATAGTTGAAGTGGACTTGATTTTTAAAATTTTATACTTTTTATAATAACCTTTTTTAATAAGTGATATGATTTTGGTGAAAAATGAAGCTACCTTATGCTTACAAGACATATTTTTAGTATAGCCAAAAGAATTACAAATGAATAGGAGTGACATTTGGAAAGAAAGGGAATGAATGAAATCTACCACATTTTCAATATTGATAGTCCCTAAGGCAAAAGACCATTCAAACAAATTCCAAGTAAAAGATGACTTGACTTGGACCACTGAAACAATTCAAATAAAAACCTTTTAACATATCTCCCATTTGCTACACTAGTTAATTTTGTTAAGATATAAAGGGAGATTCAATTTAAGAATGAAATTGACCTGATTTTGAAAGTTGAGGTACTAAATTGACACAATTAATAGTTGATGGGGGGGCTTACATTGACACAATTAATAATTGAGAGGAGTTCAATACCAATGAATACCAACCATGAAAAAAGAAAACATATAAACCAAAAGTCTAAATTGATCACTCCATGTGACTGACTCAAGCAGGGGAACCGTTCTTAGTTTACTTTTCCATTTTGTCTGATTCCATTTAACCTTATGATTTTTAGATTTCCTTGGAGTACAATCTGTGCTTTGAAGGTGCAAGCATTAGAATAACCTTGTTAATTTTCATTTTTCTCATATATAAATGTTTGCAGAGTTATATTGCAGGCATAGGCAATTGGATTGCAGATGAAGTGCTATACCAAGTAAGTCTGTTCTTTATATCTGATATCAATTAAATTTTATTTTCAACTATGACTTATGGTTCAGATTTGTGTCTTTAGTTTGGAACTCATTCTGAGATATTTGGTTATGCCTTTTGAGTTTCATACTTTCATATTTCTTCAGCTGGATGTATATAATTCAAGAATATTAAATGTTTGTTTGCTTCATGCTGTAACTTTTATTTTTGTAGCTGCCAATGAGCTCTAGCTCAAATTGTAGTCCCTCCTCTTTTAATAGTGACCCACTGGGTGCATGTGTAACTTACCAATAACTAATATATATATATATATATATTTATATATATTGCTCTTCTGCAATTTGAATTGTGGACTTCAGTGACAAACTTTTTATATTTCCTCACAGGCGAGAATTCATCCACTGCAAAGCTCTGCCAGCATGTCCAAAGAAAACTGTGCAACTTTGCACAAGTGCATAAAAGAGGTGGGTTATAGTCTTTTGTTCTGGACCATTTCCTAGCAATTTAGAAACATTGTTTTGTGGATCATGCATTCTTCATTAAAAATATAGAGGACAATACATTTAGGTTATTCAATATGCGGTTAGAGTTGATGCCGACAGCAGTCGCTTTCCTCTTGAGTGGATTTTTCATTTTCGATGGGACAAAAAGCCTGGAAAAGTTAATGGTAAGATACTTCTATTATATGTGATCATTTTGACGGAAGAATTGATTTTACAGGTCATTGAGAAAGCAATTGAAGTTGGGGCAGATAGTAGTCAGTTTCCTAAAAACTGGATATTTCATTCCCGTGAAAAGAAGTCTGGGGCTTTTGTTGATGGTTTGACTTCTGATCTTTTGTGATATCTCATATAAAACTATAGTAAATTTGTTGTGGATTGTATGCATACTTGTGCAATATATCGTATTTGGTGATCTTCAAAATAGAGAAAAGACTACTTTTATCACTAGAACTATTCAAATCATAATCAACTTGATAAAATAAAATAATTAAATCATAAAAATAGTACTAGCACATTGTAGCTATTCACTGAGATCTTTCACAGCGACACAGTAGTTTTTCATAAATGTTACTGTTTTCTCTTTACTGCTGCAAGATTATAATTATAATAATAATAGTTATTGTTATTCTTGTTATTATCTATCAAAATTTAAATCATCTATCTATATATAAAAAAAAAATAGTTATTGTTATTATTATTATTATTATTTGCTTCTAAATGGTCAATTCTCCATTGTGTCCTATGGTGTATTTGGTGAGAACGGAACTCAAGATGTTTCGAAGGGAAGGAATGGTCTATAGCTCAGAATTTAAATCTCTTCTTCTTCACACCTTGTTGGAGTGGAGTTCTTCCTTTTTAATCTTGTTCCTTGTTCTAATTTTTTAGAAATGCTTGATCTTTGTAATTTATGTGTTTGATGTACTGTTATCCATGTACACCCCTGGAGCACCTGGACTTTTGATTAATACAATTCCGTTATTTATCCAAAAAAAAAAGGTCAATTCTCCTTCAAAACACATGGCAAATGTCTCTACTTCCAAATGTTTTGTGCTCTCCATTTTAAGCAATTGACTCTAGTTTTTTTATTACTATTATATATCATCCGCTGTCTTTTGAATTTCTAGTTAGTTTGATGATGTCAATTCAACAACCTTCTTTTCTACTTTCATTTCCACACCCCCCCCCCCCCCCCCCCCCCCTAAATTGCGTATTAAGTACTATTGGTGTGTAGTTATGTGTGTGGTTGTATTAAACTATTAATCAAATATTTTATGATTAGGTAATGAATATACAACTGTGGGCAAGTATAACTTAATCTGTAGGATTTAAAATCGAAAACTTCAGCTGTCAAAACTGTAAGAGATTTTTGGACGCTCGGCGGTAGAAAGTTCCATTTCGGATCCTATATTGATGTCTCAAAATCTTAATAGGGGTTGTAAAGAATCATACTAATATAAGAATCTTGAAGAGTAATCTTGTAGCCAAATGAAAGGAAGGGATTAGAAATGGAAATTCTTCTCTTACATGGGAAACCTGCTTCCTTGTACAAATTACATGAAAATGATTTTGTTGAGTATTTCTCACTATTAAATATGCTATAGGAGATATGAGAGGAATTATTATCAATGATTATCGCTTCCCACTACATCTACTTGTTTGTGCTTCTAAAGCATATGAATGGAAGATGCATTTTAAGCCCACAAATACTAGCCTAATGTGCTCATTTCAGTTCCACATATACATGGTTGAATTAGTAATAATTAGGACAAAACATTTTCTTAATTTATATTGGATAATGTTATGGTATGATATATAATAATTTTTTTTTAACATCTGCCTTGGTTTCTGTAGACAATTCTAATAAAGTAAATTAATTAATTTGAATTGGCCAGCTTGGATGATATTTCAAATTTAGAAAACCTAGCTAGTCTATCAGTGGATTTCATATATATATATATATATATATATTGATAAGTAGGATTTCATGTAAAATTTGAATTCTCATTGCAAATAATGATTTATCGGCCCTTCCACATGTTAGTGTTGAATATCCATTCATTTGATAGGCTTTATTTCTAATCAAAATTCTTTCAAGCGCAAGGCTGTTGTGAGGTTGTCTATGTAAAGCTTGATAAGGTCTCTTATGTTATATATATATATATATATATTAGTGGGTTGGTGGGTGGGTGTGTTAGATCAAAGAAACTAGGTTTATTTGTAATCAAGAAAGAATAGGTCAGTTTCTTATTTGGTTTTTGGAGCACATTTTAACCTTTGCTTTTAGAATATTAGACAGATATTTATGAAATTCCATGTAATGTTTGACAGGGAAGAAAATTGATTTTATCAATGCTGGTGGCAGGGTATGTCACTCTCAAACAAGACCCGTTTATGTTTTATTGTTTTATTTTGTGGTTGACGTGCCGAGCGTGGTTTTTGGTCTTAGACAACAGCCTATGTACCAGAGTTGCAAAAGCTAAGTGGAAACCAAGCTACAAAAGTTGCAGCTGAACCAAGAAAGAGAACTTCAAAGAGAAAAAGTGGTGGGAATGATGACACTGATGAACTATCAAACGAGGAAGAGAAAATTGTTGAAACTGATCAACTGAAGAAAGGACCGAAGCCTAGAGGTCAAGGAAAAAAGCCTCCAATGAAAAGAAAATCTGATGACAGTGATGATGATGAGGCTGGTGATGATAATAGTGATGATGATGAAGTTCAAAAGAAGACAACGAAAAAAACCACTACTAAGCAGGCTAAGGCAGAGAAGGCATCCAAGAAAAAGGTGCAAAGCAGTCAAAATAGTAAGAAGCCAAAGAAAGCAAAGTAGGTAGCTATTGAGATATTTAGAAGGCAGTCAATCCCAGATGTTTTTTGGAGGAATGGAATGACGAGTATTTACTGTTGTAACTATTGTTAATAGTTCATCCTTTTTGTCATGGAATTTGGTCAGTCTTGATATTGTGGCTGTCTTGCTTGTGAATTTCATGACTTATGTTATGTGGTAACTTCTATAAGGTACTTGGAAGCTTGGGATTACTCGTTCAATTGCACCTAAGAAATGTTTTGGTGTATAATGTATGAAATGTTCAATTTACTCTGAAAGTGGCATTGCTATCTTCTGCCTTGAAAAAAAAAAAGAAAAAAAAGAAAAAAAAAAACAAGAATCTCCCTGGTTTTTAAGGGTGGCAGATAGTTCAGCTTGGCTTCATCTTGGTTTTTGTGTTCAATTGCAGATCGCACAAAATACATTTAGAAAATTCTCGAACTATTACTGCATTTCCTGATTTGTAAAAATTAAAATGTATTACCGAACTTCAATCCTTTGGTAAAATCTGAAATTTTAAATAATCAAATGCTGATGAACTTTTTAAGAAGTCTGCTATACAAGTTTGTGCGCATTTAAGCAATGAACTGAAAATTGCAACTTATAATGAGATCAAATGACAGCGATGGGGTTATGATTACTTGGCTTATTAGATGGTTTTCCTTACCTCACCATATGCAATTTTAAAAAATTCTGGGGTTTTCCTCTTGACTCAGACTCAGTGTTTCTGGAAAAACTCTTGCTAGAGGAATATAGCCATGACTTAAATATATATAAATTTTCTTTAATGATAAAAAGAATGCTCGCAAGTGTGGTCACTGTTTCTGTATTATGACATAGAATTACCTAGGCACTAATGGGGCTTGCCTGTCATTACTCGTATCCACAACTTTTGAACTTGTAGGTATGACAAGTTATGAGTGCTTCCTATCACTAGGCCACCTTTGTAGGTGGTGAATATGGTCATGGCTTGTGGATGAGCTATGAGTATCATATGAATTTCAAAAATCAAGTTAATATTTTGTAGATCATGCATCTAGTTGGACCAGACCACTATTAGCTTAGCAAATTTAAGGGATTTGAATCGGATTCTAGTCATCCCCATTCTCTAAATCATAGTACATATGTATTTCATAAATCAAATTAATATTTTGTAGATCATGCATCTAGTTGGACCAAACCACTATTAGCTTAGCAAATTTAAGTGACTGGAGTTGGATTCTAATCATCTTCATTCTCTAAGTCATAGTACATAAGCAAGGGAAGCATTACCCTGAAGCAGCGGACATCGAGATTGAATAGAGCAAGATCACTAGAGAATTCAAATATTCATTTATAAGGTGGTTGAAGCTCACCAATCACATTTATTGTCATAATAACTTGTAAGCTTTATGTAATTAAACTTGTAGTACTTTTAGCATTTTTTTTTTATAATTATTTTATTATTGAGAGTTTAATATCAAAATTTTTCATTCATCCCAATTTGGGATTTATGCATTTGTCAATTTGGTTTACGTGGTTCGCAATCATTGAAATAGAGTTGGGTAAGGGTTACTTTATTTTAATAAAACAATGAGTTTTAACTAGTTTTAATTTGCAAATAATCAAATTAAAAATATATTTATAGTGATGACAGGACTGGAAAGCAATGTTAAGAGTAAAGACAAGACTGAAAGGAATAAATTCACTTTCAAAGCTTGTGCTGGAATTCACCTTATGCTAAGCTAAACTCGGATGGCTCCTCCTGTGTAACCTGAGAATGGCTGGCAGTGGGGGCATTATCGGTGACAAGTACAACTACGAAACTTGGATTAAACGCTATTCTAAGCCATATGTATTGCTAACAGTATAATTTCAGAGCTACGGGGTCTAAGAGATAGGTTGATTCTTTGTTTCCAACTTCAACTAGATGCCATAGATATTGAACAAGCTGCAAAGGTTGCGGTCTGCCTTATAAAGCATCTGAATTACTTGGTGAATTTGTCTTCTCTTGTTGATGATTGTAGGGACCTTCATAGGCCTAGGCAAACAATGGTGCTAATGCACTTGCTAAAAGGGGTGTCAGACGAATTCAAGATTTTGTTTTGTTTTGTTTTTGTTTTTGTTTTTGTTTTTTTTTTTGAGAAAACAAGATTTTGTGTTTTTGTTAAATTGAATCCACTTCCAATGCTTTGTTGTTATTATATTTGGATATTTTGGGCATGTATTATGAAAGATGCGGTGTGTCAGTAAGTGTAACCATACTATTATTTTTTAATGAAGTATCCTTACTAACAAAAAAATTTGATTGTAAAAATATTAGTTGAAATTAATAAGAAAATAAACAAGCAATTAAGTAGAAAATCAAACAATCATCATGGTGTAGTTCCAATAGATTTGAAATGTGCTTGAACTTTTCTCTCCCTCGTAGGAGCTGTCTCTCTCTCGGTGCACGATAGGAGTTCCTCGCTATTGTACGCTCGAGGCTTTTCTGCTGCATTTCGTGAACTGTGCTCCAAAGTGTAGCCTTATCTACCTCTTTGGTGGGCCGGGCTACCCATCTCAGCAGGTCATGCGCTGCCTGTGTGCTTCAGCCTAGAGTGGGTCTCCTGACACTATTGTGGGTCTCCTCTACCTTGTCTGTGGGGCGTTTTCTTGTGATCGGCGTTGGTCACTTTTCTATCCCCAAGTGGGGCTAATAGCTACTGTGTTTGGTGGTGCTTTCATTGTCATCCTCAAGGTCTTCAGTTTGACGGCCATTGATACATGCAAGGTAAATCGCTGCTCCTCTGGCCTCGAGCTTTGTTGTTGTGGGTTTTGATTTTATTAAGCTATTTGGCTGTGTATTGGGCTGTTGTAATAGAAGGGTTATGCTGCTCATTGATTGTGTATTGGCTCTGTATTGGTTGTATTTTTGTTGTGTATTGGCTGTGTATTGGGAGTATTGGCCGTGTATTGGCTGGGTATTGGATTTCTGAAATGAGAGCTTTAGGATGGAATTGTAGAGGCATTTGCAATGCCTCAACAGTGAGAGCCCTCAGAGCTCAAAATAGAGGTCATAAGCCAAATATAATTTTTTTTTTGTGTGAAACAAAAGCAAATGAAGAACATATGGAATATGTAAAGAGAAGGGTGGGTTTTAATGAAAAGGTGGTAATAGAGGCGAAGGGTAGAGCAGGGGGATTATGTTTAATGTGGAAGAACAATGTGCAAATTGAAGTGGTGGAGTTCAATAACTATTTGATTGTGGATAAGATTTTGGATCCTGGTGGAGAATGGTATTTGGTTGGATTTTATGGACCCCCTTATGCAGCCAAGAAGAGAAAGGCTTGGGAGAACCTTTGTGCTTTATTGGAGACATTTCAAGAGCCTTGGATTTG
Organism: Quercus variabilis; assembly: GCA_030445155.1. NCBI lineage: Eukaryota > Viridiplantae > Streptophyta > Magnoliopsida > Fagales > Fagaceae > Quercus > Quercus variabilis. Next base: position 31,003,910 of record CP129449.1, on the reverse strand, counting down.
CTTTGGGGACTTCAACATTGTTATGGGTAGCGAAGAAAAGGATGGGGGAAGAGCTGGGTGTTCTAAGTCTCCTAATTTTTTGAAGGACATTCTGTTTGAATTGGGAGAAATTGATTTGGGGTTCTTTGGAAGTTCACATGGAGGAAAAAGAGATGGGGAAAAAATGTATTAAGGGAGAGGCTGGATAGGGGTATTTCTAGCATGTCCTGTAGATTAGTTTTTCCAAAGTCAACCATTCAACATCTAGGTGCCATAAATTCTGATCACTACCCCATCCTTTTGGACACATAGCCAGTGGATCATTACCTTCCTAGGCCATTCAGATTTGAGGCTGTTTGGACAAGGGATACAAAGTGCTTCAGAATTATTGATGAAGCTTGGAAAGAAGAGGTGGAGGGCTCAGATTTCTTAAAATTATGCATGAAACAACTAAACACTCAATTGGCATTAAAGAAGTGGAACAGAGAAGTGTTTGGTCACTGCCAAAGGAGAATAGACGTGCTATTAACCAGAATCCAAGAGATACAAAAGAAGGATTGCACGGAAGAGAACTGTAGAAAGGAAGCACATCTCCAAGCTGAACTGAACGAATGGCTCTTGAGAAATGAAATTCTCTGGAAACAAAAATCCAGAGAAGTTTGGCTCAAGGAAGGGGACAAGAACTCAAAATTTTTCCATCTATCTACCATCATAAGGAGAAGAAGAAATTCAATTGATGCAGTAAAGAATGATGCTGGGGAATGGATCACAGATAGAAGGGAGATTCAAAAGCATTTTGTGGAAAAATTCATGACTTTATTTAATGAAGAGGAAGTGGACTTTCTAGAAAATCTGGATAACCTAATCACACCATGCATCACTGAACAAGAAAATACTGAGTTATGCAGAATTCCAACTCAGTCTGAGATCAAGGAGGAGTTATTCTAGATGCAATCTCTAAAAGCCCCCGGACCTGACGGCTTTCCTGTTCTATTCTACAAAAAATATTGGGCAATTGTGGGGGAGTCCGTTACAAGAGCTATCACATCTTTCTTTCAAGCAGGGAGAATGCCAGATGAGGTATAACTCTTTTATTGTTCTTATTCCTAAATCACAAAGTCCTACACTATTTAATCACTATAGACCTATTAGTTTATGTAATGTTGTGTATAAAATCATTACTAAACTGTTAGTGTCTAGATTGAGGAATATTTTGCATAAACTTATATCCCCTACACAAGCAGCATTTATTCCAGGAAGATGGATTACCGAAATCTAGGTTATTGTCCATGAAATGCTTCATAGTTTTAAGATAAGAAAAGTAAAATCTGGGTTAATGGCTATCAAAATTGATCTCCAAAAGGCTTATGACAGTGTGAATTGGAACTTCCTCCAAGTAGTACTCAAGAACTTCGGGTTTGATGAAAATTTTGTGAATTGGATACTTGAATGTGTATCAACAGTATCCTTTGAGTTACTAATAAATGGGGGAAAGACAGGGCAATTTAGACCTAAAAGAGGGTTAAGGCAAGGGGACCCTTTATCCACTTACCTTTTCATATTATGCCAAGAAGTCCTTTCAATGGAGAAGGATTTTATGGAAAAGAATATTAGTGGGGTTAAGGCTAGTATTGGCAGCACTCCCATCACACATGTAATGTACGCGGATGATATTGTTTTATTCTCAAAAGCATGTCGGAAGGAAGCTAATGCCATTAATGAATGCTTGGAAAAATATTGTAGGTGGTTTGGACAAATTAGGGATGGCAATTTTTACCCGGCCCGCGGATACCCGATCCGGTCCGACCCTAATGGGCCGGGTTTTACCCGGTCCGATTAGAAATAGGGTCGGGTATGGATTTTTTAAAAAAAACCCGAAGCGGGTCCGGGTCGGGTCCGGGTTTTTATCAAAAAACCCGAGACCCGACCCGGACCCGGCCCGTTTAAAAACCCAGTTCCCTAAATTACAAAAATACCCTCTCTATATATATAAACCTATCTAACCCTAAGCTGTAATCCCTCATTTCATTTTCTTCAGCCTCCCTCCCTCTCCCTCGCCTCCCTCCCTCATCATTTCAGCCTCCCTCTCCCTCGCATCCCTCCGCGTTTCTCTGTCTCTCTCTAACCCTCTTTTGCGCTCCTCTGTCTCTCACTTACTCTCTCCAAGGTTATACTCTTCTCTTTATCCTTTGATTTCCAAAAATTTTGAATCAATTTCCATTTCCAATATTTGAACTGTTAAAATCGTGTCAATTTCTTCACAGATCGGAAATCCTCAGTGATCTAATCGTCGCGAAAAGCTTCAGTGAGCAAGAAAAATGGGTCAGATCCAGTACTCGGACAAGTACTTCGATGACACTTACGAGTATTGGTATTTTGCAATCTTCGTGAGGTCAGGCGAAGATTGCTGAAGCTACTGCCTGAGTTCTTCATTTTTTTTTTTTGGGTTCATTTCCTCTTAATAGTTTTTGTTTTTGGGTATTTGATGTTTGAGAATTCATGTAAGGATCGGTCCATAAATGGAGTTTTGTTTCCTCTATTTTTTATGTTTATTTATTATTTATTGTCTAAAAATCTCATTGGGTATTTGATGTTTGGGTATTTGATGCTTCAATGTCTATTGATTTGTATTTGTGTTGCTGTTGCTGTTGCTGTATTTGTGTTGCCGTGTATTTGTGTTGTTGTTGATGTTTGTGTTTGTGCTTGTATTTTTTTATTTATCATTTAAATTAATAAGATTAGTCGAATTGGGCCACGGAGGTGCAGGCTTAACGTAGGCAAAAATAAATTTGGGCTTAATTTTTTTTTTTTTTTTTGGTTGGGCCACGAATTGGGCCCAATCCCTAAACGGGGCCCGTGGAGCCCGGCTGGGGCGGGTCCGGGCCCCGGAAAAAAAACCCGGTACCCTAAACGGGTCGGGTCCGGGGCACGGATTTTGCCTCACGGGTCGGGTCCGGGTATGGAAAAACCCGGCCCGAACCCGACCCGTTGCCATTCCTAGGACAAATGCTTAACAGAGCAAAATCAGGGATTATTTTCTCCAAGCTCACACACCAGTAGACTCGCAAGGGCATAAAGCATATTCTACAGATGAAAAGTCTTAAAACAGACTTTGTTTACTTGGGGGCTCCTTTATTCCTTACCAAGGCTCCAGCAAAGGACTTTAAGTTCTTACAAGAGAGGTTGGAAGCCAAACTGAATGGGTGGAGAAGTAAGACTTTATCTTGGGCGGGTAGATCCACCCTAATTAAAACGGTGGCTCAAGCGTTACCTACATACACATTGTCTACTTTTGACATCCCCACTAAGGTGTGTGAAAAGTTAGATGCTTTGACTAGGAAATTTTGGTGGAATCCAAAATACCCAAATTGAAGGTATTTGGCTTGGGTGGCTTGGGAAAAACTTTGTCTACCTAAAGGAATTGGAGGGTTGGGATTCAGAAAGAGCAAGGATTTTAATAAAGCTCTTCTGGTTAAGCTTGCTTGGATGATTGCTTCAAATAGGGACAGTTTGTGTATGAACCTTTTGAGAAGCAAATACAAGGTAAGAGAGAATTGGATTCAAAGTGAACCTTCTAAAAATGCTTCCCCAACTTGGAAAGCAATTGAGAAAACCAAAGCCCTTATTGCTAAGGGTGCTTGTTACCTTGTTGGAAATGGTGCTTCAATTAGTGTATGGGAGGACCCATGGATTCCATGGCTAGATGGGTTTAAACCATCTCCAAAGGATGACTCAACTCAACGAAACCCTTTGATGGTTTCAAACTTGATTTCTACTGAGGACTATTGCTAGAATCTTCCTCTGCTTAATGAGCGTTTAATTCTGAGACAGTTGAAGCTATTAAAAAAATTCATATTCCTTTGAGGAGAAGAGCTGATAAGCTTATCTGGGTTCCAAATGACAAAGGGGCATTTTTTGTGAAATCTGCTTATAAGGCTAACCAAGTCCTTGCTTGTGGAAGCTCCACAGTTCAGTGGCAAAAAATATGGAAGATCAAAGCTCATGACAGAATCAAAATGCTTCTTTGGAGAATTGGGTCTAATGTCCTACCAACCAAAAACAACTTGGCATTAAGAATAGGGACATCTGATCCAAACTATGTGTTTTGTGGCAGTGAACCTGAAACAACAACTCATTTATTTTTTTCATTGCCAAGTAACAAGGGCCATTTGGGTTGGATGTAGTTGGGGCATAAGAACTGACAAAATGAATATTGTATCAAACGAAGACATCCTCAAAGTTATCTTGAACTTGGATGAGCTGAGCACACTTCAAATGGCAATAACCATGGAGGCTATCTGGCATCTCAGGAATCAGGTTCGGCATAATGGCAGTGAGGTGAACATTATTTCTACCATATGCAATGCAGAAAACAGAGTAAAGGAATATCTTTTGACTTTGGACCAGGAGCATGACAAAGATAGAACTGAGGAATTAACTTCATGGATGCCCCCTCCAAGAAACTATATAAAACTAAATGTGGATGCTGCTGTCTCACAGGCTTTCACCTCCTTAGCTGTGGTAGCAAGAAATGAGTGTGGTGAGGTGTTAAAGGTATGGACTAAAATTCATGATCTATGCTCTCCTACTCAAGCCGAAGCAGCTGCAATTCTGTGGGCTCTAAACTTGGCCAAAGGTGAAAATTGGAGCAACATCGTTGTGGAGGGAGATTTAAAAATATGTTTAGATGCCCTGTCCAAGGCAGAAGAACCATCCGATTGGTCCATTTCCTCCATCATTTGGGATATTGCTGTCTTGAGTGTATTTTTTGATAATTGTAAGTTTTGTTGGGTTAAGAGAGATCTGAACTCAGCAGCTCACTCAACTGCTAAATATGCTGTTGCTCTTAAGGTAGGTTATTTGTGCACTGACTATGATTTGCCTTCCCCTATCTTGCAAGCTTGTAGGCAAGATTGGGGTTCCTATTGTAGTTTTGCTTAGTTTAATGAATTGGCCGGTTATCAAAAAAATAGATTTGAAATACTATCGTATGAGTAATGTTACAGATACTACAAATTTTACAACATTAAGCTACCCAACTAATGTGTCACAAATCATAAAGAGACCATTCAAATTAGGGTTGAGCATGAAACTCTCTCGACCCGACCCGAATTGAAGGGCTTTGGGTGGGTCAGGAGGATTTTTGGGTTAGGTTTGGGTCTTGGACTTAGGGTTTCAGTTTTAACTTGACCTGCCTGATCCTTTTAATATATATATTTTTTTCATACACCTTAGGTTCTTTTGATGCTATATTAATATATTGTTCCCAAACCCAAAAAATATCATCTTTTGAAAATTATGCACACACACACACACACACACACACACACACACACTAGAGTACGTGTTTAGAGGCTCTTCTATTTTTTTGAGTGAATGTTAATAATTTGCATATATTATTATTTAAAAATATATTTTTTATTTTTCAAAAAAAATAAAAAAAAATGATAAAATTTAGAGATAAGCAGTAACTATAATTTCTTTTTTAAATGGGAAAAAAATCTTAAATTTTAGGAATTCTCTTTTTGAATTTAAAATGAAATTTGTTATTTGACATTTATGACCCTATTTCTAAATGAAGTTACCTTTCATTTATGAGATTATTTTTTACTACATAAAAATCCAGTTGAAAAAGAAGAATCCTCTATATAGTGTGTATTTGTGTGTGTGTGTGTATATATATATTTTAAAATTCTGATTATAAATATTTTAAAAAATCCCATTATAAATTTCCCTTTTAGTTCCTTTTCTAATTTAAAACCTTCACCAAATCTCCTCATTTAAGACTCAAACCTATTTTGTACTTTCCTTGTTTTATTTTCCATTCAAATTCGAATTAAACCTTAAAAGGTAATCCCTTGGCATTTGATGACCTAACTTATTTTGAAAAAATATTCAATCACTTTTTTAAAATTTTCCCAATAGAAATGTCAACTTTTTTTTTTTTTTTTTTTTTTTTTGAGGGGAATAGAAATGTCGACTTAAATTTGAATTTAAGAGCTTAATTCCAATGGAAATATTTTATCTTTAGACATCTTATTAAAACCTTTGCATTTTCCAAATTGATTGGATTCAAATTTAAAATTCAAACATTAACTAACCCAATTCAAATGACTATATATCATAAAATGTACTAAAGTCGACAAAAAAAAAAAAGCATTGAAACAAAAAATTATAAATACACCAAAGTTAAATAAAAAAAGCAATAAGAAATTAAAACATAAAATTGTGTTTGTGATCTCAAAATAAGAAATAAGGAGGAATCAATTGCTAGCCAAAATTGAAGTTTTTATAACTAGCCTTCCTCCATTAGATCTTGATTTCAAATTTGAATTCCATTTTGAATTTAAACTAAGGCAATAAAGTGTTTAGACTTTTTTGGATATTGTTGAGAAATAATGTGAATAAACTTTTCCATCCATTAGACTTCAAATTCCAAATTTGAATCTCATTTTGAACTTAAATTGAATTTTGTTTATTTTAAAACTTAATTGTAGTAGTTTTTTATTTTTTATTTTTCGAAATACATAAATTTTAGTTTGGTCCTCTGTAAAAAAAAAGAAAAAGAAAGTACTATATAGGTATTAGCATACAGTTGGCTTTCTCAGTTTCTTGTATTGTCTTTCACACAAGTCGTAACCTAGATGAGAATTCAGAAACCCAACTCTGCGATCAATCGATCAATAATGTTTAAATCTGTGAAAAGGAAAAAGAAAATATTATTGTCCTAAGAGCGTGTCTCGAATGACATCCTGATTGGGCTGCCATTGAAATCCTTAATCTGATTCGGGTGTGTTTCTAAATCTTTTGACTCCATCATCACCAACCCCGATTTCATTACCACAAATCTCAACCAAGCTATATAACTGTTCAATAACAACAACACCCACACAGGTTATTTTCTATATATGCAATGATGCCAAAATTCTAAGGTCCAAGGTTGGTTTAGGGTCCAATTAGATTACAAATTGACTTGAGAGGTGTTAAAATGGAAAATATTACTTTTTATGAGCAAATAAATCCATTTTTTAAAAATAAAAGGTCAAGAAAACCTTAGGCCTACGTACACAGGTCTGATGCATATGTACGCAGTCACGAACTTGCGTACTCAACAAGGGTTTCATAAACCTATGAAAGACAAGTTTTCTGTGCTAATGTTGAGGTTTGGAAAGAATCCCACATCATGTAGGAGCCATTCCAAACCCCTATGTTCTCACTATATAAAGCCATACATGGCACCCTTTCAAAACAATCCTAAAGGAAAACTTAAAATTCACTAGAAATAAGGAATTAAAGAGGGAGGTTTTTCACAAAATATTCTCAAGTCAATTTTATTGTAATTGGAGACCTTTTTTGGTCTTGATCCTTAAGTTTTGAAGTTTACTGATTTTTTTTTTTTTTTTTTTAATTGTGAATAGATTTAATCGAGGGGAACAGTCAAAATCAAGCTAAAAGTGCTTTTTTTTTTTAGGTATATGTTCTAACATCTTTTCTTCCATTTTTGCCTTTAATCTTACTTTTAATCTTGTTTCTTTGCTTTGTTTATGTGTTAACATGTTTGTTTAGTATAGGTTTTAATTGTTTTCTGTTTTAAAAGCATGCTAGGTTATAAGAATATTCTTTTTAAGTTCTGTTTTCTGTTTTACAAGCATGCTAGGTTATTAGAATATTCTTTTTAAGTTCTGCTCTGTTTACATGTTCTTGTTTTCTAGGTTAGGGTTCTTTAGGGCATGTCTACATGCGTACGCAGGCTCGAAGTATGCATATGCATTCAATTGGCCTACGTATGTAAGCCTATGTATGCATACGCATACTCATGCCCAAAAACCCTAATTCAGGTTTTCTGCTCCCGCTTCTTTGTTTCCTTCACATAATATGCCTTTGTTTAGTCACTTTTTTATGCTTTCTAAGTCTCTGTTCATTTGTTTAGTTGCTTGTTTGTCTTTAACATGCTAGATTAGGGCTTTTTTATTTTTTATTTTTATACCATGAATATGCATATAACATGATCATGCATTAATGCCATGGGTGCTGGGATGCAGCAAGGTGAGTAAGGTAAGTCATGCGTTCACATGAACATGCATATGTTTGTTATAAGAGCTTTATCTTCCTTTGATGAACATGTATATGCTAGTCAATATGCCATGCTTTGAATGATAATATGATTTGTTTGATGTCTACGTTTTTGCCTTGATTTGATATATACATGCTTCTGCCTTGGATGTAATGGATGCCATGTACGATAGATGTATGCTAGGGTTGACGGGATTGCCATGATAGATGTATGATAGGGTTGGTTAATGAGAATGATAGATGAATATTAGGTCTTGGGATGAAATGTCATGTTGTATGCTTAGATGTATGCTAGTGTGAGTGTGTTAAGATGCATTGTTGAATGTGCCTTTAATAGGATTAAGACGTATGACAATGAGTGGAAGTCGACCTACTAGCTAGGCTGTTTTGGGTGCTTAACACCTTCTTAGGACCGTACCAAAACTCCGAACCCATACTTTGGTAGTAAGACTAATCATTCCACGTAAATGCACTATATTCATGGTTCCTAAACCATAAAACTAGGTGGCGGCTCTTTGTGTTTTCTCCACCCCGGTCCACTCAGCCAAGGCGTACTCTCCAAACCATGCGTTGCGCCTATATACGGGTTAGTGGAGAAAGATTGAAATACCTATGGATACATATGGGACATCTGTTACTTCTATATATCCATCACCCTATTTATTTTTCAATGGAGCTTTGTACTCTTTAGTATGTTTTGAGGTATTATGTTCTGAGGGGGACATGGATGATGAGGGGGATGTGGAAGTGGAGGATGTGGGGGACATGAAGGAGGATAAATGCAAGGCTGTGGGGGGCGTGGAGGAGGATAGCCATAGATTCAGCTTAGTTTTACCTGATGGGCAAACATGGAAAACCCGAAAGTTCTAGTTGGCCTTCATTTTTTTTTTTTTAGAGAGTTTCAACCTATGGCGTTCATACTTGATTATAGTTCTTTATTATTGGACCAATACACCAATCAGTTTTTGGTGTAGGTGGGGATTGAACCTCAGATCTCTTATACAACCACCAGAGACTTTACCAGTTGAGCTAACTAGAACCCACGTTGGCCTTCATCTTTTTTAAATTCATATTGACAAGTAATTTTTGTTGTTTTTGTATTTGTGTAAATGAATATGTTATTATCTTATGTTTTCTCTCCCTTTGCTATAGACTTTGAAAGTAATGCCTTTGTTGTAGAAAAATAAATATATATAAAACAAAAAAAAAAATATCCCTTTAGGGAATATGGCTTTTATTGTAAAAAATAAATGTGTGAAAATGTTGCGCATATTCTAGAACATGGCGTGTCATGGTTTTAATATACATGTTTAATGGGTCTGGGTTCAATTTTGTCAAGTCTACACTTATTTCAACCATATTACTATCAGCTTTTCAGGCATAAAGAGGAGATGATGATTTCTCAAAAGCCTAGGGGCATTGTCTTATTATTATTAATTTTTCCCCCTCAAAAGCTTTGGGCTAAGTAGGAGAAAATAGTAGTCAATATGTTGATGTTGGTAGGCTTGTTGGATAGGTTGAAGAATAAGACCAAATTTCATCTCGTTAATTGGGTTCCGGTTTGTGCCCCTCTTCCCTCTAGTGGTTAGGCTATTAGGGGTTTGAGGTGCTTTAATGAATTATTATTGGGGAAGTGGCTGTGGAAGTTTGGGCTTGAGAGGGATGCATTATGGCAAAGAGTGATAGAGGTGAAGTATAGTTGTGAGTAGGGATGGCAATGGGGTGGGGTGGGTCCAAAGGATGGGGTCTTCACCCTCGCTCCACATGGTTTTATCTTATCCCATTCCCACCCTGCCCCATCCTACCTCGCATGACAGAAAAAATTTTCTTGCCCCATCCCCGTCCAATGGGGCCTTGTGAAGCCTCGCCCCACCCCATAAAACTCAACTTCTTGTTAATTTGCCCACAACTATTACAATTGCTTTTAATAAAACCTGTTTCGTTAATAAAAATATGCTTGCAATTACAATAAATTTATCCCATCAAATCAAACTATTTTTTTTTTAGCAAAAATTGAATAATATTATTGAAGTGTTTAGCAAGACAATACTACAAGAAAACAAAAATCTCATATTACAAAATTAATGATTCAATAGTATATAAATTTGTTATAATAAAGACAAAATATAATGTTAAAAGTGGTACCTTATTTCCAACCTTGCTAAAGAAGAAAAAGAGGCAAATAGTCTTGTTAGGTAGAATAAAATAAGCTGATGATATGTTTGTTTAAATAGTTGGGTTTTAGGGTATGAAAAATTTACATTTGAACCCTTATCAGTGCGGGGTGAGGCGGAGTGGAGATGGGACGGGTTGGGTCTAGAAAGTCTAAATCCATCTCCACCCTGCCATGTGGTGTGGGGCTAAAATCTCGCCCCATCTCCAACCCACTATCTTTACGGGGTGAGGAAAACCCGCGTGGGGTGAAGCGGGGAGGGGCGGGTCAAGCGGGACAGGGCGAAATTGCCATCCCTAATTGTGAGTGGGGGGAGGGGGGTTCCTATGGGGTGATTTATGGAAGTATGTTAGAAAGGGTTGGCCTACTCTATCAAGCTATCTCCAGTATAAGATAGGGGATAGCTCTAGAGAGAAGTTTTGGTAAGATCTATGTTGTGGGGAAAACCCTTTTGCTATGTGCTTTCTTGATTTATTCAGGATTAGGGCCGGCCCTAGGCCTAGGCCATGGCCTAAGGCCCCTTAATACGGAAAGGCCCCCAAATATGGGGGCAGTAAAGTTTTTTTTTTTTTTTTTTTTTTTTTTTTTAAATGTGAGTTAAATGTACATTTTTTTCGTAAGGCCTAAAATATTGGAGTTATATCAGTATATTACAAGTTTTATTATATAAGTCTTATAAATTGATATGTCACCAATTACATGAAATAATTAAATACTCATTTATTCTTTGGTTGAAGCGTCACCTCATTGTCGCATTAGTTTGTAAGCTTTTTGTAATAAAATTTATAGTAAGTTTAGTATTTTCTCCAAAAAAAATTAATTAATAGAAATGCAACCTAATCTCCATTAAGTAAATGAAAAATGCTAAAGCTAATACAAATTTTACGACAAAAATCTTACAAGCTGATGTGACACTAATATGATCAGTGTCACTTAAACAGTATAATAAATAAATGTTAGAATAACTTTTTTTTTTTTTTTTTTTTTTGGTCGGTGATATGCTAGTTTGTAAAACCTATATAGTAAGTTTCATTAGCTCACTTTGAATATGAATTAGTAATTAATTTGAAATTAAAAAAATAAAATAAAAAATAAACTAAATATTATTTAAGTGATATTTAGATATAAAAGGCCCTTTTAAAATTTTTGCCTTAGGTCTCAAATTATCTTGGGCCAGCCCTGTTTAGGATTTGCCATGACAAGTGGGCAATTGTGGTAGATCTTATGAAACTCACTAATGGAGTCCTCCATTGGGATGTGAATTTCATGCAGGTTGTGCAGGATTGGGAGTTAGGAATCTTTATTGAATTGCATGGATATGAAAAAGAGGTTTACAGTAAGTGGTTAATATCGGGTTTTACTTTGCAATAGCAACTAATCCTTTCCTTGGAAAAACATATGGGTACCAAAGATAACTTCCAAAGTTGCTTTGTTTGTTAGGACTGTAGCATTGGGGAAATTTTTGATAATTGACAATTTACAGAGAAAGAATGTGTGGCTTTTGGATTGGTTTTCTATATGTAAACACAATGGTGAATTAGTAGACCATTTATTACTTCATTGTCTTATTGCTATAAAATTGTGGTCTATTGTGTGTTTAAGGTGTTGGGCTAATTTGGAGTATGTTGGGGTCATGCCGAAGACTATGGTGGAGTTGGAGTTGTTGGCTTGTTGGCCAGGTCATTTTTTGCATCACCAGAATGGTCATTTGTGGATGGCTACTACACACTTGATGTGGTGTCTGTGGAGGGAGAGGAACAACCAAAGTTTCAAAGATATAGAGAGTACCATGTCTGATCTCAATTATTTTCCCTCAAAACTTTGCTTGATTGGATGTAAGTTTTGCATAGTCAGCCTTAAAGTTTATTCTTGATTTGATAGATTTATGTAATTTGCACAATTGATTGTTTAGTCCCTAGTTGTGTACATGATTATCAAAAATCGTGATCCTGGATCCTGCACTCCTAAATTGATTTGGATCGCTGTAGGATCAATTAGGATGTAGAGTCGAGATGGGATCGTGTGCCAGAGAGTAGGATCGCAATCCTACTGCAATTATAGGCGATTCTACAACACATAGAGAATGGGTCAATTTTTGTCAAATGGGTCTCCCGTTTCGTGCCTAAATAGATTTGGGCTCAATTTTAATTTTTATCAATGCTGGTGTCAAGGTATGTCATTCTCAAACAGGACCCATTTATATGTCATTCTCAAACAGGACCCATTTATATTTTTTGTTTTATTTAGTGATTGATGTGCAGGGCGGTGATGATAATATTAGTGGTGTTGCTGATGATAATGATAATTAAGTTTAAAAGAAGCCAACGGAAAAGCCACCACTAAACAGACTAAGGGAGAGAAGGCAACCAGGAAAAAGGTGCAAAGCAGTCAAAATAGTAAGAAGTTACTTTCTGTGTTTTGGATGATTAGCATTTACTGTTGATATATCAGTTCTTAATAGTTTAGCCTTTTTGTCATATGGATTTTGATCAATCTTGATAATGTGGCTGCCTTGCTGGTGATGCTCATAATTTCTATTAAGTGTTAACTTCTATATGGTACATGGGAGCATGGGATTATTTTAGTCAATTGCAGCTAAAAAATGACTCAGTCTTGTTAGAATTATGGTTAAGTGATTAAACTCACAATTTCATAATAGTTTAAGTTTTTGGAGTATGGTAAATTTAATCATTATATGGTTAAATGATTAAATTTACCATATTTCAAAAGTTTAAACTATTAGAAAATGGTAAGTTTAATCACTTAAATTTCTTCTTTCTCCTTACAATTTTGCCATAGTTTCAAGTTTCAACTTTACATTTTACACTTATGGATCGTTGCGGTGTGAGGGTGGGGGAGAAGCCATATAATGGTAGCCCTAAGGGAGGTTTTACCGTAGACCAGTATTTCTTTTTTTTTATAAATCTTTAAATTGATTAGTTGACCACATGCATTGTTTTCTATTCTATAAAAAATTATACTTTTTATTACTTAATTGATATTTAATTTTTTTTTATACTATTTCTAGCTAATAATGTTATTTTGTGTCTCTCTGCCTTTTCCCATTTTCTCAACTTGGACCAACTCACTCTTTCTTACAATACTACTAATACACTTCTAGCTAATAATAATCACTCTCCTTTGAACATGATCAAACCATTTCAAACAACCCTCTTTTATCTTTTTATCACTAGGGGACCATCCCTATCTTTAAGAAAAATTTCTCATTTCAATCCTATATTTTTGTGTACTACCTAGTTATCAAAACATTCTCATTTTATCATGCTCATTTTTTTTTTCTTTTGAATATGATGCTTCCTAACATTTATTAAAATTAATCGCATAGTTGGTCTTATAGTACATTCCTGTAAATTTCACTTAATAATATTCTACAATCACACAATACTATTGATACACTTCTCCTTTTACTATATTTGTTAATGGATCATTTTAGGAAAATTTTAATACTACCATTTTTATGAAAAATATTAATTTTTTTAAAAAAATATTAGTTAAAATCAGTTTTTTTTTTTCTTTTTCTATAAAAAGTTTCTGAAATCATTTTTTAACCAATACCCTTATGGTGTGTTTGAATGGCATGATTTGGGCATTTGAATTTGGATTTGAGTGATTTAAATTCAAATAACTTGTTTGGAAAGTTTAAAAATGTAAAGGATTTGGATTTGACAAATCTACCAAAAATTATAAACCTTTAAAATTTTTGGATTTGAAATAACTCTTAAAATTAATGGATTTAAAATCAAGGCATTTCAAATCTATTAATTTAAAATCCAAATATAAGTTCTCAAACACAACCTCAGGGCATTTGTTAACTTTTCTATTGGGAGATATACTTGATAGAGAGTAAGATTGGAGGCCATGTTAAAATTGTGAATGTGTGTTAATTTGGTAGAAGTTTGTTTCCTTTACATCATGTCATTTTTAATTTTGCTTTATTGATTATATGTGTGTGTGTGTGTTTGCACGCGTGATCTAAATACAGTTGCTCTAATTTGATTGCATAAGTTTTCAATTCATCAAACTTTTTAATTTTGTGAATCAGCTAATCAAACATGCGCGTGTTTGTATAGTTTTTGTCGAAGTTACTTTTCTTAAACGCATGTCAATGTTGAGTTACGTAGCGTCGAAGTCGTAGACTCTAATGCTAGCTCTTTTAGGATGTCTAAATGCATTGACTCTTATAATTTGATAATTTTGGTTCATTAGTTTTCAGCTTAACAAACATGCATTTGTCTTTTTGAATATGTATACAAAATTTTGCAGGCCTTTGTTGGAATATTTTGTCTTGTTTTTGGAATTTTTTTGAAGTAAAAGTTAAACCTAGCATTAATAAACTACGTACCTTCCCTTGACCAAGGAAGATACAGTACAGAGTGATTAAAAATTACAATCAATTCATTGTTTCGATTCAAACGCCTTGGCTTTTACAACTTGGACGCTGCTTTGTTTTTCCTCTTTTACCATTTGTCTCTCTTTTCAGTTTTCACTCTATAAGGTTACTTTCTATAATCACCCCAATATAAAACATCCAAAAGAAAAATAACAAAAAAAGAGTGAGAATAAGAGGGTTCTTATTGTGAAATGTGAATTAAGGAAATATAAAGAAATATGAGACTGAGATTATACCTGAGTTTGTTCTATTCTAGTGGTCAACCACAACATCATTTTATTTTTGATACTGATACTGATACTAATACATCTATATCTCTATGTTTTCTCTGTCTCTTGATGTCTTAGTGTATTACAATGGGAGCTTATACTCATATATATATATATATATATAGAGAGAGAGAGAGAGAGAGAGAGAGAGAGAGAGAGAGAGAGACTGAAGGCTTGTAATTTGTGTAAGAAAATCCCTAAAATCAAGAGCAAAAGATCCCTTTCAGCAAAAAAAAAAGAAAAGAAAAAAAAGAGCAAAATATCCCTTATTAAATTGTGGTCTCTTAGCACATTGGGTTAGGTGGCGGACAAACCATCCACGCGGAAATGAATATGAGCATAACCGCAATTCCATATGAGCATAACCGCAATTCCAACTCAATATATGGAGAAATTATATTCTCTGGTAGACCATGTCGCTTGTTCATCATTCCATTAAAAGATTCTTATTTGTTTAAAATTACTCAGTCAGTAATCAGTTTTTGTTTTAAAAAAAAGATTTAACTTAGCAATTTTAAATAGGTAGGAGTTTTTAAGTGGAATGGTGGATCATGTCACTTGTCCACCATGAAGACATTATAATTTCTCCAATGTATGAGATAGGCAAGTAGGCAACAACCAAAGGCCCCATTGAAAAAAAGCCCATAGATTTTTACCAATAGAGATATTAATTAAGTCTCAAATATTCACCAATAAACAAAAAGTATTTTTTTTATCAAAGAAAAACCAAAAAATGAAAAATATTTTCATTAGATGTGACAATGATTGTTTGTTTTTCTTAGTTTTAAAATGTAGAACTTATTAATCTTTCACACATAGATACAAAAAAGAACTCATTAATCTCGTACTAGTATATAAATTTATACTCAAATTTTATTTAGAGATATTAAATCTATAATTTTATTAAAATTTTCAATAATAATTTTTTAGTATTTGGTGTATCACTCAATAGATTGTATTTATTTTAATTTTATAGTTATTAAGTAATACGATTGATTTGTTTTAATTCGTAATTTTGCATCTAAAAAAATAGATTTTAAATAATAAAAATAAAAAATAAAATAAATATTTTATTAATATTCAAAATATAAGAATAGGTCACACTTAAAATAGCTGCCTTAGGCCCTACAACGCCTTGAGCCAACCTTGCATAATTGTCCTAAAAATCTATTTTCATAGTATATTTAGATCCCATAAATGTAGATATATATATGTCTAAAACTCTTCAAGTATTTGATTATTATTTTCCTGGTATGCATATATTGTCCTCCATTCTATGCACATAAAACAAAAAAATTAGGATTTCATAAAGATGATCCCAAAAAACTATATAGAAATTTTGAATCTAAGACCTCATGATTCTTAGAGGTTTTGGAAACATCTAAGCTAACGCATCAAATTGGTATTATGGATCCATTTGAGATCTGCTTATTTTGTTGAAACTGAAAACTTTTTGTTGAAAGTATTGTAGATAAACGTAAAAGTTAGTTGAAATAATACAGTGAGACTTATGAATAGTATCAAAAATTGCAATAGGATTCATGAATAATACTCCCTCCGTCCATTTTTTTTGTCCTGTTTGAAAAATCAAACTTTTTAAGGAAATATCATTTATTGTCTTATCTACCTTCTAAAAATGTATAAATTTCCAAAACTACCCTTAAAAAAATTTATCAAAAAATTGAATTAGTAAATTAATAAGGGTATAATAGGAATATTAGTAAATTAATGACTTTTATATTTAGAAACAAGACAATATTTTGGGACATTTCAAAATGGAATAGAGGACAAAAAAAATGGGACAGAGAGAGTAATAAAAATAAGCTGAATAGTAAAATAAATTAACAAAAATAATTTTTGCCAAATACCCACTATATATATATATATATACACACACACTAGATGCTAAAAGGTCACTTTAAGGTGGTTTGATGTTTTCCATGATGGGAATCCCAACCATATGAAACCATTTGCATATATAGGTTGGAACGTGATACTCGTTGAAAATGAGAGGCTACTTTAAGGTGGTTTGATGTTTTCCATGATGGGAATCCCAACCATATGAAACCATTGGTTTCTTGTTGAAAATGTGATACTCGTTGAAAATTTCAAGCCATAGGAACAGTTGCCAAGCAAGCTTTAAAGAAAATGACAACACATTGGTATAAATTTAATTTGGCCATATTGGTTTCTTGCTTTTGCTGTTCTTCAACATGTAAACAACATTACTAAATAATTTATAATCTACTCAAAGAACCAGTGAATTGTGATTAAAAAAAAAAAAAAAAAAGAACCAGTGAATAGAAACCGGCTTCTTCTCCAAATTTAGTCCCCAAAACATTGGTAACATCAACATTACTTGTGCATTTTTTTTTTTTGTATCAACTTATTTGTAGCAAGCAATTGCTTCATGCATAGACAAATTGCTAGTATTTTATTATATTTATTTTCCATTTCTATCACATGTGAGCTTCTGTTTATAATAATGACCTCCATCAATTTTGTGTACTACTGGTCTACAGAATTCAACCATTTCTTATTCGCCAACAGAAAACGTTTTGCAATAGAATTCTCAAAGAAACAATTTTTGGGTCCTATGTGGGTCACTCAAGTAAATGGCCAGTTTAGCCCTGCTGTGAAAGAGTTCGTGGGGGCTAAAATTGCATTTTGCAACCTTTTTTTTATGCCTAGGCAGTGGATGGGAACTAGAATTTTCTGTGCCCCACCAAAAATCAGCGTTAACCAGAAGCCGTTAGGTCAGTAAAATTGGAGGCAACATTTTCTGTACCCAACAAAAATTAGCATAAGAGGGAATTGAAGCAGTAAAAAGCTTCTGTTTTTGGAGGTAAAAAATTGTAAACACTGAAAGAAATTAAAATATACCTCTAACCATGATTTTTCAAGTAATTTGTAAGAAAAACAAAAACTCACAGTTTCTAAAATTTTCTAACCTATGGCCTACACTTTTAGAAAGCTTTAACGAAATACATGCTTGTTCAAAAGTTAGGCTAGAGAACCCCCTTTGTTTTCTTCAGCAACAAAAATAAAAAATTATTGAAATATTTGAATAAATAGTTATAAAATAACCGTTCAGGCTGTTCAGCGTATTCTATTCTACAAATAGATTTTTTTTTTTTAAATAATAATAATTTGAATCTTACATATCTCAGAAATACTTGAGACAGGGGGTACAATGCAAC
Organism: Quercus variabilis; assembly: GCA_030445155.1. NCBI lineage: Eukaryota > Viridiplantae > Streptophyta > Magnoliopsida > Fagales > Fagaceae > Quercus > Quercus variabilis. The sequence goes on along the minus strand of CP129449.1, from coordinate 30,985,805 downwards.
TAGCCAATTTAACATTCACGGATCGCCTCAAGGCTCTTTTTGTTTTTTTATTTTTTTATTTTTGGTCTTTGAGAAGACTTTATCTATAATTCTATTATTTAATATAAATCAAACAAATCTAAATATACAGTAATTAATAACTTATTAGGATAGACTCTGTATGACAAAATTAAATCTTGAAGATAATCTTATGTTGGATTTTTTTTTTTTTTTGGTGGGGGTGGGGGGGGCGGGACGAATCTTATATTGAATTCTAATAGATGCTACACTAGCATTTATTTTTATACCCATTATATTTACATTTGACCCCCCGAACATCTCTTAAATTTGAATGGTAGGTCATGATGTTAACTTCATAGTCCATATGAGTCACATTTATTCACTATTCACCATTCACATTTTAAAAAGGAACGGAATCAACGGATCATATGTATTCACTATTCAGTATTCACCATTCACGTTTAAAACAAGTTTTTGCATTTGGATCACACGCATTCACCTTTTGCTTTGATGTACGTCGATGTTCTATTATGGTGCATGGCTAGATGATGTTTGTCGATGTTCTTTTTTTTTTTTTTTTTTTTAAATCAATTATGTTACTCTCATGTTAAGAGAGAAGGTAATAGAGTCGCTCATAGTCTTGCCACGTATGCCGCTTATATCTCAGACTTTGTTGTGTGGATGGAGTATATATCTCAGACTTTGTTATATCTCAGGCTATCATGACTGGATTTTCATATTAAAAGTTCATTATTTTCCTTCTTAAAAAAAAAAAAAAAAAAAAAACTCATTAGATGATTAATATCTTATTATTATTATTATACCTAGCTTGCAGGGTTTAACTAGAAACCTCTCTCTCTCTCTCTCTCTCTCTCCCTCAAACCTATTATTATAGCATAGGATTCTTCTTATTGATGATTTTTTTTTTTTTTTTTGATCTGATGGATGTTATTCCCCTAGGGACTCAATTAGTACAACTATCATCTAAATCATGATAGCCTAACTGACCTACTTGACAAAATAGTACAAATTAGGATCTCTAACCAAGGATTGAGATCAGGTGCAATACCTAGGGTATTGTACCTGATGCAATTACTATCAATGGTTGAGATTGATAGTTGCAAAAAGCAATTTTTAATCTTAACCATTGATTAAAAAAAGTTAATATAAAAGTTAACAAAAGTAAAAAGAAAAAGTTTAAAAAGTAAAATGTAAAAAAATTTGTGAGAGAGAGGAAGGTGAATTGCACAGGTGCAATACCTAGGGCATTGCACCAAATCCTAATCCTCTACCCAATCTCCATGATCTGCTCAATCAGTGGTAGAGGCAAAAAAGTTTTTCAGGAGGTATTGCACCGAATCGTAATCCTCTACCCAATCCCCATGATCAGCTCAATCAGTGGTAGAGTTAGAAAAGTTTTTCGGGTGGCCAAGCTTGTTATGCCTACATGATGTCAAAGGGTTATGCCTACGTTAGTTGGGCCTATAATAACTCAAAATGAAAAATATCCAAAGCTAATTTGGCCTAAATCATGATCCAAAATAAAATCTTTATTTCAAAAACTAACTTGAAGTCAATAAAGTTGTGCCTACATTCTTTCATTATTCAAAATTATTTATACTTAATTTCAAACTAATTTTTTTACATCTTATAGATTTTTTAAGGGGTTCAACATCTAAAGTTTCAATATTTAGGATAAAAGATTAATTAGTAGGTGCTAAATTCTGAATATTTATCTCATAAAATATACATCAATTATGGATGGCTTTTAAATTAAATTTTATAAACTAGTTATAACATTTTTTGTTAAAAAACAATGTGTGAACTATTAAGTGTAAATCTACTAGTATTTAAGTGCAATCAGATCAAATCTAACAATTAAAACAATCATTTGCCCTCTTACAGTCCTACTATTTTCAAATATAAATAGATAACCTAATATAAATCATACTATTATGTATTATCTTTACATATTAAGAGTATTCAAAAAATTAGTTATAATTTTAGAAAATGTCAAAAATACCCCTAATTTAATTAGATAATTTTTATTCCTTAAAAATAAAAAAATAGAGTTAAAATTATAATTGAACAAAATTCAAAAGAAAAAAAATACCAGAGAAACTTTTATTCATAAAAATTAGCACACGCTAAACCCAGCCGTTTACCCATTTTCAAAATCCTAAATTTTAGTTTCTTAAAAATCCCTTCATGTATAACCTCACTAACAATAGACAAATTAAAATTAAAAAAATTACATTAAAAAAAGAAAAAGAAAAAAGAGAGAGTCTTATTGCATGGGCAGAGTGCGTGTGTGATCCATACAAAATATTAAATCAACAAAACTAATATATCTCATTAAAAAAAAAACTAATATATATATATATATATATTATAGAAACAATAAAATAAAATAAAACCATTATATGTACTAGGGGTGTGATGAGTATTATGTGTTTCCCAATCATAACAAAAAAGCCTAAGGGTGTGATGAGTATTATATGTTTGCAGGTGAAATAATTTTTCATCACACCCATAGTTTTTTTTTTTTTTTTTTCTTCTCTTCTTGTGATTGGAAAATTTAGTAATCCCAAGTTATAATGGATACAAATTATTAACTTTTTCCCAAAAAATTAAAGAGCCTCTAAGCATGCGCATAAGTGCATTCTTAGAGGCTAGTAAATTTAATAAATGTGTATAAAACCAGAGTAGTGGTTAGTGTTCACTGTAAGTCAAATTAGCTCCAACAAGATTTTTTGATCTACAAACTAAAACTTGTACACAGAAAAACCACCAAACCTCTCTATCTCAAATTCATTTTCTCTTGAACACAAACTTTTCGATTTTGTAATATGTAATACATGACACACATAACATAAAATAAAATGTATATAGTTGAATTCAAAGCTAGTAGCAAAAAAATAAAGGTTTAAAAAAAAAAACACTAACACACACTCGCAAAATCTCTAAAAATCCATACCTCTAAGCACTTAACACACCAATTAACCCCCTTGGCGGGAACTCAAATTCTGCTCCCATAGTTGGTGCAATGATGAAATCCCAAAGCAGCTTCCTTTACGGGCTTACAACCACATCAAATTAGCCACTATGAACACCAACCAAGAATCCTCCATAGCCCACAAACCACTTTCAACCTCTCTATTCAATTAAATGTTTGAAACTTTTTTTTTTTTTTTGAGCATGTAATGTTTGAAACTTGAAAGGGTGGAGAGCTATATATTTTGATAATGGTTAAAATTGGGAGGGAGTTGGTCTTAGTTTAAATTGGTATCAGTTTTTCTAAGTAAGTAGTAATCCGAAATTCTTATTAAAGATCTGAACATGGTTTTTCTTTCTTCTTCTTCTTTTTTTATTTTTTATTTTTTTATTTATAAATTTTAAGAATTTGAATTTCAAAACATATACATGTGTTGCATATTTATAACTTCCTTCAGGTTTTTTAATAGTAGTTATCTGAAACTCTTGCTAAATTATAAAAAAAAAAAAAAAAAATGGGGAGAAAACTTGTTAAAGATTTGCATGGTTTTTTTTTTTTTTTTTTTTGATATAAATAAAATTTTGGACTTGGTAGTGGTATTTAAAATTTTATGGATTTGTTTTTAATTTCAGTTTTTTTTAGCAGTAGTCATCCAAAAGTTTTGTTAAAGATTTGAAAGTAGGGTTTTTTTTTGGGGGATAAATTTGAAAGTGTCTTTTTTTTTTTTTTTTTTAGGGAAAAGTTGAACATGGGTTTGAAAAAGTTATCCACAAATTTGGAAAAAAAAGTGGCCGAGTAGGGTTTTTTTTTTTTTTTTTTTTTTTGGATAGAATAACAAAACGTGGGATATATATATATATATATATATTTTTTTTTTTTTTCAAAATTGAGATAAAAGAACTTTAAAAAAAAAATTTAGTTAAAATTTAGGAGTTTTTAAATCAGTAATTTTACATGTATAACCCTATTACTTTAGCTTTACAAACTGGTAAATTTGAGAGTATTTTAGGCCTCAAAATTGAGAAACCGAAACAGAGGAAGCTCCTTAAATAGTAGTATAGATATAAAATGTTGTACAGCTAACGGAACATTAAATTCAACAAAACTAATATATATCTATTATGAAAACAATAAAATAAAACAAAACTATTGTACGTAAAATGCTATACAACAGTGATGATGTGCTGAAATCGTTAGTGAGTTGTAGGCTCCAAATCACTCTAATGGGTACCTGTGGAATAAGAACAAAAGGACCAAACAGAAGGCATCAGTGTAGTACCGGCCAAGAACCCTCTGAAGATCAAGTCAGTAAATGATAAACCTTTAAGAATTCTATAGTGAGAGAGCTAGGGGTTTTCTGCATACCTGAGAAAAGAAAGGGTCTGACGCTTATATAGTGGTGAGTGGTGAACTAAGATCCCTTGAGAGTGGGGATTTTTCCTTATGAAGAAGATCTGGTATTAGGGTTTTCGAGATTGTAAGATGTCTTTCCATATGAGGGAGATATGAATTAGTAGTAGGTTCATCTTTCGTGATATGCAAGATGTTTCCTTATATGAACATTCGTGAGGACCAAGCAAGGTCACGCTGGACTTGTCAGCTTTTTCATTCACTCCGTCGACCCTGCAACTCGTCGGGTTTTGGTGTGGCTTCGTTGCTTTTCATTTCATCATTCTTTATCCTTTGTATGCTTCTACGAAACTGACGAATCCATAGGCGTCATCAGTTTCCTTCCATGGCGTGTCTAGGACTATTGAATCTTTAGTAAAAAATACCCCTATCAATTGCTCCCTACTCCATGGCTTTGTCGGTTTTAGCTGATGGGTTGTGGAGTATCATGAATATTTATGACCATTAATTAGAGCTTTATTGAAAAAGGTGTCATTAAATGGCGTAAGCAGCCTTGGGTTTAAATGCTAGGTGACACATGGCACTTGTTGGTTGGCCTCGTTTCTAATCAGAAGCATTGCTTCATATGCCATGCCCCCTCTCTCTATAAATAGTTCTTTCTTCTCCTCTCATTTTCTTTACTTCTTTTTGGGAACTTTTTGAGACCAGAGCTGTCGCACTGTCGTCTACATCACCTGTTAATCATGACCTTATTGCTTTTGAGGAATCCATCGTTTCGATCCACCGTCCGTTTATTCTCGTAAGTTTCTTTTCCCTATTATTTTTATCTCTTACTTTTTGGGCGGTCATCATTTGTATTAGAGACCCATCGAATAGGTTCTTAGAAAACCTCCATCGCTTGTAGGTGAATAGATGTCAGATAGAGAAGTGACGAGTAAACAGTAATCGTCAGTCTATGAGGGTGTGGGCTACGACGAGATTTATCCATCAAGGTGTGAGCTCGAGAAAGATATCCCTTGGTCCCTAGAAAGGGAACCATCTACCCACTCCCCTACTGAGGAAGAAGAGGAGGACGAGGAAGATAAGGAAGGGAGGACGATGAGGGAGATGAAGAGGATGAGGGAGAGAGAGTTGACATGGAAGATCAATCTAAGGGAGTTGAGGCTGTAGGCCAAGTGGACGGGGGTACTTGGCCTTTTATTCTCCCTTTAATATGGACGGTCAATGATTTTTATCCTACGATGTCTGATAAGGTCTTCTACACCCTTCGCGACCATTATTAAATCCTTGAGAACATCCCCCTCCGTTTGCCTAGGAAGTTTGAAAAGTGCTACTTTTAGAGGACTGCAAACGTTGGCGTGTATGATACCATGTTCACTACAGGGGCTGCCACTGACGGAGTTACACTCAACTTGCCAACTACTTAGGCTTGTCTGTCAATCAGATTGCCTCTAACACGTGGAGAATATTTATTGGCGCGGAGGTGATATGGGGTCAACTTAGTGGTGGCAATCATATTCTATCTCTCAACGAGTTCTTTTATTGCTATAAACCCTAGCAAATCTCCTTGTCGAAGGGGATTTACCATTTCTTGGCAAGGAAGACGTTGCTTAGGTTGGTGTCAGATATGCCTGACTCCGATAGAAATTGGAAGAACCATTATTTCTTCGTTCAAGGGAATGGGATAGTATGCCTAATGATTTTGATAACACTTGGGGGATTGTAAAGGAGTCAGGTGGGTTGTTAGTGTCTGCTTTTATTTTAGCTTCGTCTATTTTGGTGATGCTTCTAACATATTTCCTCATTGTTTTTAGCTCTCCGTCTGCAAGTTAGTGACGAGCAAGAAGCTTCCACCAACGAGTTTGGGCCATACCTTTTGAGCAAAGGAAGTGGAAGGATCTGGTCATCCTTGACATTCTCCACGCGTTTTATGGTGGCTGTGAACGGATGCTTGTAGCCTGATGGTAGCATGTTTTTTTCCTATTGACGTAAGTCTTAGTTTTAATTCTTTATTTGGTCCATTTGCCTTCTTTTCTAACATTTGTTTTCATCCTTTTACAGAAATGGACACAGGTAGACAAAGGGTAATGGTGAGGAAGTCTGTTACTGCCCATAAGCACCAGGGTGGGGCTTTACCATCAGCCTCTAAGGTGGGTGCTAAGGCAACCCCCAAGGGAAAAAACAACGCAAGGATGACTGTCTGTCCAAGACGGGGACGGACTGTCCACCGAGGATAAGCAATGGAAGTCTTCTTCGTCCCCTGCCCCCTCCTCGTCGTGGAGTAGGGAAGGGTCTGATGACGGGGAAGGGTCCCATTGCCCCTAATCTCGTCTAGAGGTTAGTCATACACAAAGACTATGTCGTTAAGAAGGTTAATTTAATCACCAAGGAGATGGATCTGGATCTTTGTGGCGAACACTCTTCAGAAGACTTAAGGGCGTCCGATCTCTATGACTTGTCCAGGGTATGCTTTTTTCACTTATAATACTATGCATTTTCTTTGTTCTCCTTATGACGGTCATTTGTGTCATAGGCATTGGTACGGATGAGAGCCCTTTAGTATAGGTGCATGGCAACCGAGGGGGTAATCTGTTGGTTTCGCAAGCGTTAGGAGATGGAGAAGAAAGAATAAGAATAGTATAAGGAGGCCGTCCGCACCCTTAATAAAGAGCTAACTTCCATGCTTGCTGTGCTTGCAGAGGAGACTCGTCTACGTGAGGAGGCTGGAAAAGTGAAGGTCAATCTAATGACAGAGCTGGCTGCTGTTCATGATCAAATGGACAAGGCCAAGGCCAACGCCGTGGCGGAGTTTTGGGTTTCTTAACCCCTTTTTGATGCATGCGGTGTCTACTATGGTGACAGGTTTGATGACTGCTTAAAACAAGTTGGATCCGTCTACCCTGATCTAGACATGACCCAAATCATCATAGATGACATCGTACCGCTGACTCCTAGGGGAGATGATGCTATCAGCGACGAGACCAATGATTCTGTTCATACGGTTGAGCAAGAGGTGAAGGATGATGGTGTGGGCATTGCTCAGCCTGCCCCTGAGGGCCCCTACGCTCCCGTAGCCTCATCAGTTATGGATCCGTTGACTGAGGATGGCCTGACTACTATGAATCCGACTGTTTCTGACACTCTTCTGTCTTGATTCCTACCATTCTCCTTTTAAATTTCTTTTTATGGGTTTATTTGTAAGACAATGATTAATGCCCCCTTCTTTTGGGTTTTTATGTAAAAATATTTCCCTTTTTGGGTTTACATCTACTACTTCTATCTGTTGCCTATACTTGTTTTATTTTTATTTTTAATATAATTGTGTATATGCCCCTGTTGCATGGGTGCCGTTGGTATTCTATTTTATCTGTCCACCTTGTAGGTAAAACTTTGCATAACTTGATACCAAGTACCTGTCGATTTCCTTGGCCATCCGTCCACCCCGTAGGTAGGACTTAACATAATTCGGGACTAGGTACCCATTGGTATTCTTGGTCGTCCATTCACCTCGTAGGTAGAACTTAGTATAAATTGAGACTAAATACTCGTTGGTATTTTTTGGTTGTCCGTTCACCCTGTAGGTAGGACTTAGTATATTTTGTGAGATCTAAATACCCGTCAGTATTTTTTGGTTGTCTGTCCGTCCCGTAGATAGGACTTAGTATATTTTGCGAGACCAAATACCCGTCGGTATGTTTTGGTTGTCTGTCTGCCCAGTAGGTAGGACTTAGTATATTCACTAAAAGGTAGAAAGTAGAGCCGCATTTCTGATATTCCGTTCTTAATAATAAAAGAAACTTAACATCCTTAAAACTTAAAAGAACTAAAAAGAGCATAAAAAGAAACTTAACATTCAATTCTGACAGGAAAATAAAGGAAAGCGATAAAATAAGCTGCTTTGTCTACTACTGGTAGTACTTCATCAAGTGCTCGATGTTCTATGGGTGATGAAGCCTCTGTCTGTCGAGGGTTTCCAAGTAGTAGGTCCCTCTTCTATTGTAGTCGATGATCTTGTAGGGTCCTTTCCGATTAGGGCCTAACTTACCCTGTGCAGGATCTCTGGTAGTCATTGTTACCTTCCTTAGAACCAAGTCCCCTCACTTCAACCCACTAGTGAAGACAGTGACAAGGACTTTGTCGTCAGCTTCATCAATCAAGAGAGCCTCTTTGTTGAAACAGGTCACGTACGACCTCAAGCTTTCGTCTTCCCGTTGCTTAATGTTTAGTATGGCTTTGGAGGATCTTCAATGTCTCTGCCCTCCAATAAAGTGTGTGACGAAGTGTCCACTCAACTCTTTGAAGGTGAAGACTGTGTTCGGGGTAAGCTTACTAAACCATACCCTTGCCAGCTCTTTCAATATGCTAGGGAAGGCCCTGTACATAATTTTGTCTAGAACTCCTTGTAGGTGCATGAGGGTTTTGAACGACACTAGATGGTTAAGGTAAGAATAAACCTACTTGATTTGTCATATGCTTCTAATTGCGGTATCCGAAACTTCACTGGGAGGGGGAAGGAAGTCACCTGTGCAATGAACGGGAAGTCGGTCCGATGGACCAACTCATCTAAATTGGTAGATACCTGTCCCCTTATGGCAATCATCATCATGTCCATCTTCTCCTTCATCATCTGCATATCCGAGGCCATGCGCAGTGCATCGACTTCCATTTTGGAGAGGTGGCTAGTATCTTCTGGGCCATCCCTTTTGTTGGGGATATTGCTTTCTTCCTAGTCTTCCCTTACTTATCTGTCCCCCTTCAGTGGGTGACTACCATTTTGCTTGTTGACATCTCGCTCATCGCATAAGGCTTCCTAACACCGCTCCCTCCTTTGGTTTAGCTGTTGCTCCAACTCCTTATTGTGCCGGGTTAGCCGTTCTACTGTTGCAGCCAGGGTTTACACCTATCTCTCTAAGGCATTGAAGGGGTTTCCTGTTTCCTGGTTGATGGTAGCCATTGAACATGTTTGAACCATGCAACTCTTTTGTCTTAGAATCGTTGATATGGTCAATCACAGTCATTGCTTCCCATAGATGGCACAAACTAATGATGTGTTGAAATCAACAGTGAGTTGTAGGCTCCAAATCACTCCAATGTATACCTGTGAAATAAGAACAGAAGGACCAAACAGAAGGCACTGGTGTAGTATCGGTCAAGAACCCTTTGAAGGTTAAGTCAATAAATGAGAAACCTCTAAGAACTCTATAGGGGTTTTTCACATACCTAAGAAAAGAAAGGGTTTGGCACTTATATAGTGGTGAGTGGTGAACTAAGATCCCTTAAGAGTGGGGATTTTTCCTTATGGAAAAGATCTTGTATCAGGGTTTTAGAGATTGTAGGGTGTCTTTCCATATGAGGGAGATATGAATTAGTAGTAGGTTCATCTTTCGTGATATGCAAGATTTTTCCTTATATGAACATTCGTGAGGACCAAGCAAGGCCACGCTGGACCTGTCGGCTCTTTCGTTCACTTGTTGGCCCCCCACCCTGTCGGCTTTTGGTGTGGCCTTGTCACTTTTCATTCCGTCATTTTTTATCCTCCGTATGCTTCTACAAAACTGACGGATCCATAGGCGTCATCAGTTTCCTTCCATGTCGTATCTAGGACTATTGAATCCTTAGTCAAAAATACCCCTATCAAGCAATATAGAATAGAACTTCATTACTATATACTAGGCCAAAAGTGAGCTGCACAGTAGTGCTTAGCAATTAGCACACAGACAACTAGATGAGAGAGCAGCAAGAGAGAGAGAGAGAGAGAGAGAGAGAGAGAGAGAGAGAGAGAGAGAGAGAGAGGTGCACTAAGGGGTGTCAATGTTTGACCCAACCCGCGAACACGACATGAACCCGACATGGGTTTTTTTGGGTTAAGGTTGGGCCTTAATGGATTTAGGTAACAAACGGGTCAACTCAAAAACGACACGATAAGAAACATGTTATAAGTAAGTCAACTCACGTAACTTGCAATAGACACATTTGACACGCTAATTTATTTGTATTAACTCGAAATGACCCATTTAACATAACCCGTTTAATTCGTATAACAAATAAATATTCATCTTATTTTAGATTTATCAAATACCTTTTATATCCAACATATATTTTAAATTTAAAAAGAAAAGTGAGTAATTACAAAAATTTACAAGGGATATAATTGAAAATTAAAACTTTACAAACCTTAGATCTCTAAACCTTACAAACCCTAAATCTCTAAACCTTCTTATAAATATCTAATTTATTTTTATTTTTATTATTTTTATTTTATTTTAGCCGTACTACTCTTTTCACGCCTAATTCTCAAACTCAAAGTGTCAATTCTCAAATCAGTTATTTCTCTCTCTCTCTCTCTCTAATGTGTTTATTTTTTCTACATAATGCTTTTGTACAATAAACTTTGAACCCACATGCCTTGTGTTTTTCTTGATTGCATGATATGGCCCACTTGTTTTTGTTGAACTATGTTATTTTATTTTTGTTAAACTATATTATTTTGAATTTGGGTTGACGTGTATGCACTTCTTTTGGAGTGTAAAGAACTTATTTCTAGATGAATGTTACATTTTTGTTGAACTATATTATTTTGAATGTGGATTGAAAACTTGAAGTGTATGCACTCCTTTTGAGATGTAAAAAAAATTATTTCTATATAGATGCTATATTTAATATTATGCAGGTTGAAATGGATTGTGTTACATTTATGTCAACCCAACACGACTTATTTATTAAGCGTGTCAAATGGGTTGGGTCAAGTTAACCCACCTTATTAACTGGTCGGGTTAGGGTCGAAGGATCATGACACGATTATTAAATGGGTCGGGTTAGGGTTGAGCCATTTAGTCGAATACCTCTACCTCGACACGACACGAGCTTGACACGCTAACCCGAATTGACACCCTTAGGTGCACTAGTAGTGCCGCTAAGGAATGGCGTCATGGACTCGTAGCAAGACCACAAGCAACAGATTGGGACAGTACAGTAGTACACATAGTAACCTTTTTTTTTTTTTTTTTGTGAGAAAGTACACACAGTAACCTAATTTGTTATTTTTCTCTTATTTTTTCCTTTTTTTTTTGGATTAAAAGACTTATAATTTTATATGGTTCCACTTGTTCTCTTCTTTTTTCAGCTGGCTTCAAAGGTTGAAAGTTGATGACTTGGAATTCTTCAATCAACGTTCTTGCTTTGTGGATATTCATGGTTGCAGATTGGCATGGCTTATTGTGTCCGACTTGGTTTTGGTTGAACCATATACTCCAAGCTATGGTTATAACTAACTCCAACACGCCATTGCCTACATTTTGCAGAAACTTGAGGTACCACTAAAGATAAATGAACTCGGGAAAATGGAAACCGTGCATGTCCAGTGGGAGACTCAAGAGAGTCCAAACCTCCTGAGCTTTGGGGCAAAACCAGAATAAATTGCCATTGCTTTCAGTCCCCAAACCATAGGCCTCATAAGTCGGATCATCAAGAATTTTTTGGTGACAAAGGTTAGCCTTAGTGGAGAGTATATTACGACAAGCCCACCATGCAAAGTTTTTAACCTTATTTGGCACATTGAGACCCCACAAAAATTTCCAAAATTTTCTACAATTCTACCCATTCGAACCTTCAAGGCTAGGATTGGATATGGATGAAAGAGCCACCTTATAGGCATTGCTCATTGTGAAGTGACCCTTAGATGTGTATTCCCAGATTAAGCAATCAATGGGACATTTAGAACTAAAGGGAATGCCTAAAATTGTATTAGCATCATGAGAGGAGAATGCTTGTCGGATCACATCCGCTTGCCAAGTATTAGATGAGGGGTTGATGTTTAAACTGAACTTGGCAACAATAGGTAATCCAATTGGTGGTGAGGTCAAGTTGAATTTGGATGTTGTTGGCGACCACTTATCAAAACATAGCCCAATAGATTCTCTATTCCCCACCTACCATCTACAACCCTGTATGTTTTTAGACCCTTTAAAACACAATCAGATTAACCTAATTAATTAGCCAAGTGATTACTTAGTCAAAGTTACAAACAACCTAAATACAATTCAACCTAACTACTGTCTATCAGTTGCCAGTGTAGACAGCAGCCACGACTGAATTAACCTGTATATTCCTAAAACACTCAATAAAAACATAAACGCATGTGTGGAAAATACAAGTAAACCAAAATAAACAAAACTAAAAGCAAATAACAGATATGCAAACTAGCTCTCCCCCTAAGTTAGATACATAAAAAAAAATTATTTTCTCCCCCTTTAAAAAATATTTTCACTCCCCCTAAACAAAACAAACAAGATTCCCACATTTCATCTAATGTATTAGAACTTCAATTTGTATTATGTTGGCAAACCATGATCAAAACATAGAGTCTAAGTTTAGGCTTGCTCAAAGTATGTTTATTTGTAAAATTGGAATTGAGTGATTGCAGAATTTATTGGACTAAATTTGCAAGGCTCGATCGATCAAAAATTAAACTCGATCGATCAAAGCACGTGCAGATTTATTTTTCCGCAGAATTCCAATTTAGCCCAAACTCTACTAAACGTATTAGGTTTCAAGTAAAACACTCCTAGTATATAAAGGAAATCCTAAGGATGTTTTTATAAGCTTTTTGAGATATTAGAGTGCATCTTGTGCCTCTTTTATAGATCTAGGGTTTTGTATCCAAAAGCTCTCAAAAGTTGTTGTTTATACTGTGTGTGTGAATCTCTTGTGAGATCTAGAGGTATTTGCCTTCACATCAAGATTATGTCAAGAGTTTGATGATCGATTCAGTTGCTGCATTAAGAGCTTAAAGATACACAAGCGGGAGTGCTTGTACTTGCTGTGAATCCAAGAAAGAAGTAGTCCGTGGACTTAAAGATGTCACATAATCGTGGTAGTAAGTTTTCTACTCGAGGTAGCAATAGGATGTTAGTGGTCTAAGTCACTATTGTGTAAACTTCAATTCTTTTATAGTGGATTTGTTTTACCTTGAGGATAGCTAGGTTAAATCCTCCCCAAGTTTTTTATCGGTTTGGTTTTCCTAGGTTACCATATCGTTGTGTTTTTTATTTTCTGCACTTTACAATGACATGATTTATCTATATTAACCTATATCTGTTTAATTTGACTAAGTAATCACTTGGCTAATTAGTTAGGTTAATCTGGTTGTGTTTTAAGGGGTCTAAAAACATACAAACCCTTTTCCACAATTGATTAGGCTGACATAATGCTTCTCCAAGCATAGGAAAGATGATGTAATCTCTAACCCTATTTGGCTAGTAGCGTAAGATTGAAAGCCTTTAAATCCCGAAAACTCAACCCTCCTTCGTGTTTTGGAAGACACATTTGTCCCAACTTAGGCATGCCATTTTAGTTCTTTCATGCATTTGTCCGCACTAGAAATTTTGAACCATTGATGTCATTTCATCACACAACGTGTTTGGGAGCTTGAACATGCTCATAGTATAGGTAGGTACTGCTTGAGCCACAATCTTAATTAATATTTCTTTTCCAGCATTAGAAAGTAATTTTTCCTTCCATCCCGATAGCTTATTATCCAATCTTTCAATAAGTTGCTAAAAAGTGTTGCATTAATTTTTCCTAACTAGTGATGGAAGACCAAGATACTTTTCATGTTGTTGAATGACCTTAGCGCCAAAACGAGTTTTGATTTCATGTTGGATATCTGGAGATGTATTTCCGCTAAAAAATATCAAAGTTTTATCTCTATTTAGCTGTTGCCCTGATGCTTGCTCATAAGTTTCCAGAATCTTCTCTAAATTGAAACAATCCTCCATAGTAGCTCGACAGAAAATGATACTATTATCAGCAAAAAATAGATGAGAAATTTTCGAAGCACCTCTACAAGCCGCCACTCCCCTAAGAAGTCCCTGGTCTATTGATAACTGGAGTAGAGAGATGATTAGCCTTCTTCACACAACAAGAATAGTCTCCTTGGCGCAACCCCCTAGAAGGGATGATATTGCCATATGGTTTCCCATTAATTAGAACAAAATAAGACACTGTGGGAACACATCTTTATATATCTTGCTAATTTGGAATTTATTAAAGGTGAATAAGGAGTTTTGTGAGGGACATGGGCTGATTAATGGGCTAGATGGTGGATTTGATTTTTTTTTTTTTGGGTTTTATTATTTTTATACCAAATTTAATTGTTTGATTTTTTTTTTCTTTCTTTTTTCCAATTAATTTTTTTTTTTTTTTTTTGTTAAACTCTTACTAGATTAGCTTAAAATTTTGAAAGACCAAATTCTCAGGGTAGGCCGACGAATACATTTTTGTGTAATTTTTAGATTTGTTACCAATTGTAAAGGAATATGAATGAAAAGTTTCAAAAGCTAGGGGGCCATGGCCCCCTGGCCTAGCTCCGCCTCTGAGCTCAATTCAAGCATCTGACATGAATGCGTGCATTTCTTTTCGGGTCTGGATTAGGTCTAGTGTCCAGTGACATTGGATCTGTTAGAATTGTAACACGTATCCATTTTTGAACACATGTCACCATCTCAACGGGTCCAATGCACTGGAAACACTAGACCCAAACTACCCCCTTTCTTTTCAATGCAAAAGTACATTACGTGTTTGATTCAATGTATGGTTATGATACACGCGACGTGTATTCTTCTACTGCTGCAAATTGGTTTGACAAGCACTAGCTAGAATTTATTCACTGTGCAGCTGTAAAATAATTGAGACAAGATTTATATACACGACAAGCACTAGCTAGGGTTTGGACCCAGTTACAAAACTTAGCCCAGCTTCACCATGTTTGTTTCAACGTTAAATATTTTCTAAAATGTGTCATTTCTTAAAAAATGAAATGTTTAAATAAGTATCTCATTTACCCGTGTTTGACAAAAACGTTGAAAATAAGATGAAAACAATCACTTAGAAATAAGTCATATTTTTAATCGAGTTTTATGTTGATTAAAGATAGCCATTTTTTCTTTTCTTTTTCAAATATTTTTTTCATGCTACCACACACACACACACACACAAAACGAAAAATTAAATTCACATAGGATTTTTCAACGTAACAAAGTGTAAATTTTACTTTCTAGTAGGCCAACTAATTAATATATAAAACGATACTTTTTTTTTTATTTTTTTTATTTTTTTATGTATATTAAAAATTCACCTAGTAACAATCCTATATTATTTGTCTTTCCAAATCTTGGTCACTTTAACGACGTCTAGCTCCTTTTTTTTCTTTTTTTCTTTTTTTTCCTTTTTTGCTTAGAACGACGTCTAGCTCCTTGTCCAAATTTTTGGTATTTTTTCCATCCCAAATTGTTTGGCCTACTTAAAAGTTCCAACTATTTAAGAAAATATCATTGAATGCCTTATCTCTTTATAAATAAGTTATAAGCTTCCTAAATTACCCTTAAACAAATTTATAAAAAATCTAAACAATTGTGCATATAAAAAATAAACTTTTTTTTGGCTAAGTAATTTTCAAAGTTGTTATAGATTACAAACTCTATTAGTGTATTACAAGTCTACAACTACAGTTACAAACTCTATTAGTTGTAGATTACAAACTTATCTTCAAATTTTAATACAATTATTGGTAAATTCTACAGTGGCATAATGAAAATGTTAATAAAATAATAGGGTTTGACTTTTCAAATAGGACTTAATTTTGAGACATCTTAAAAAGGAAAACAAGCCAAACAATTTGGGCCGGAGGAAATATTGTTTTATACTTATTGGCTTCATGATTGCAAATTTGCTAGGGCCCAACAGTCCCCATAAAATGTTTCATGATAGTTCAATTATTGTTATAAGCAGACATAGTTTATTTTGAGCTACAAGACCGTCGGGGGAGAGAGAGAGATGGTGAAAGCCCCCTACTATGACAAAAATGGACTGAAGAAAGGTGCATGGACTCCAGAAGAAGATGATAAGCTAAGAAGTTTTATACAGAGATATGGCCACTCAAATTGGTACAAACTTCCCAAGCTCGCCGGTATGAAACTATATAATATTATTTTAAAGAATGGATTTTGGTTTTCTTTTTCTTTTTTAAATAATAAAAAATTTATGTAGGTTGATTATATATATATATATATATATATATTTATAAATTACCTAGGGTCCTATCATTTGTCTGGGTGAAATTTTTATTTTTTCGGTGAATATGAATTTGAACTTACTATTTTAGCATTCCATCTAAATTAGAAGATTACAAGAGACAATTGAAAGGATTTTCATCTAGAAGACAACATTATTAAGCAATAAGATCTTTTCCTGCACAATGTTCCTCACTCTTTTCATGTAACAAAATTTCTCTTCATGCATCATGCATAAAACTTCATTATATATGTATGGCTTTGTTACTTTAATTCCGTTTATATAACTTTTAGTTATTTGTTTCTGGCAATTATACATGTATGTGTGTGAGAGATAAGAAATGAAAATAATATAGTATGATGTAACATTAATAATACTAATGATGTTTTGGACAGATTTATCAAGGTGTGGCAAGAGTTGCAGGCTGCGATGGTTGAACTACCTCCAGCCAGGTGTAAAACGTGGAAACTTCACCAATGAAGAAGAGGATTTAATCATCAAGTTACATGAAGAAGCTGGAAACAAGTATATATAAAAAAATTTCACTTTTTAACACTTTGTGACATACATACTTATATATATATATATATAATACTATAATCTATTTTCACTTACCTGAATTACCAAAAAAAAAAAAGTATTGTTTATTCGTAATTTTTTCTTGATGTCCTTCATAAAGCTTCTTCTTCAGTGAATTGACGCGAAATGTTCTCCTTTCAGATGGTCTATGATTGCCAAGCATTTACCCGGACGAACAGACAATGAGATAAAGAACCATTGGCACACGCACCTAAAGAAGCATGTAAAGAAAAATCCAAAAACATCTGAGGTGAAGGAGCAATTTAATGAAACTTCCCAATGCAAAGCCAAGAAAAATAGAGAATCAGAAAGTGAAAGTCTTCACGCCAGTGCTTCCTCTCACCAAAGCTTAGAAAGCTCCCCCTTGTCCACAGAACTATCTTCCTCTGAACTCTTCTCTTTGAGCTATGATCATCCACCTGTAACTGGAATAAATTGGGCTGAAGAAGACTGTCTTACTTCATTCGAAACATTTGAAGACACCTTTGGAGACTTTTGGACTGAACCATTTGTAGTCGACAACATGAATATCCCAGATGAGTTTCCAGTGTCTCCATATATTTTATACCATGATGACATAGATTCGTTTGACCAAGTGATGCAGGAATTGCAAAAAAACTAATGCAAGTTTCTGTACTACAAGGTTCTATTTTTATAAATAACAATTGCGCTGGTGACTGATTGTAAAATATTAAAATAATACTTGGGATATTTCTCTAGCTACAAACAGCCACCTAAATGTCAGATATGTGAAAGCGATCATGCACCCAAGTTTATTCTTGCTGCTATAATAATGCAGGGAATATATGTTATGCATATGTAGCTTTTGGGCTAGCTTGTTAAGTTCAACTTCCTAATGATCAAGGAAATAATTCTTGTAATCATCCTAATTAATCAGATTCCTATTACTATAAGTTAATTTATTCTTCAGTTCCTGATTTTTAGATAAGGTCTGGATTCTATCTAAAAATCATGATATTAGGATCTTCTCCATTTGAAATTGATCTATTTAATGGTTTTAATGAATTTAATAAATTTAAAGGTATATCTAGTGTCATATCATATACTGTCAAATTTAGAAAGTAAAATATTTCCCATAAACTAGACTATCTCAATTTCGCTAATATGAGGCTACAGCTGAGTTTGGATACAAATTATTTCCTGTGCATCTGCGTTCTCTCTCTCTCTCTCTCTCTCTCTCTCTCTCTTAAAAAAAATTAAAAATGGGTCTCACGG
This sequence comes from Quercus variabilis, assembly GCA_030445155.1. Lineage (NCBI taxonomy): Eukaryota > Viridiplantae > Streptophyta > Magnoliopsida > Fagales > Fagaceae > Quercus > Quercus variabilis. Next base: position 30,967,576 of record CP129449.1, on the reverse strand, counting down.
CACTATTCATCCATTTAAAAATTATTTTGCTACAGTGTTTTTAGTTTTCAATTTTCAGTTTTCAGCAAAATAAACCGTATCCAAACAAACCCTATATATATAGTGTGCATTTGGATTAGGATTATAAATTAAAATTATTTCACTATTCAGCTTATTTTTACTACAATTTATGGGCCCCACTGCACTTTTTGGCACTATTCATAGGTTCCACTGTACTATTTCAACTAACTTTTACATTTATCTATAGTAATTTCAGCAATAATTTTTCAATTTCAACAAAATAAGCGGTATCCAAACACACCAATGACGACTCCAGGAATTTTGTCCAAGGTGTTCCTATTCGAAAAAATTTCGGGTCATTTTGGTCTATTTCGGGTGTTTTGGAACATTTCGATAAATACCGGCCAAAATTCAAGATTTGGCTGATATGAAGTTTGTGCTTAAAAAAAAAAAAAAAGTTCTTAAAATCAAAACAAATTTGCATTTTGTACACCCAAAAATCTCAAAAGGAAAAAAAATGTAAAGAAATGAAATGAACAAAGGTACCTGTACAATAAACTATAAGTTCATTTGAAATATTAATAAAATTATTAATTATTGTTGTTTAGTTGTTTCATTAATTTGTTTGTCTTTTATAAACTATAATTTGTTATATTGTTATTTCATTAATTATAAAATTATTAATTGTTGTTTAGTTTAACATAATTTAATTTGTTTGTCTTTTATAATGTATTGGTTAATTATATTGCTTTAATTATTGTTGTTTAGCGTAACAATAAATTATATTACTTTAATTTGTTTGTCATTAATTATACTACTTTAACTTGTAATTATTGTTTACCCAGCCCCACGTGCCCATCTACCCCCACCCCACTCAACAGACAAGCACCAGCCTCATGCTTGATGCCCCCAATCACAATAGCCAACTAAAATTTTACAATCACAAATCGCAATCCACATTACACTAAAAGACAATCAATGTCTCATCAATACCAACACCAACACCAACACACACTAACCAACACCAACTGATAAGATAAAGCATTTAAAAAGTAAAAAAAAACACGTAAAAAGAAAAATATTAATAAAGCTAAAGAGTAAAGAGCCAATCACAGACTCACAGTTCAAAAGAGAGAGAGTTACTGAGTTAGACTCTTAAAGAATAAAGAGAGAGAGAGAGAGAGAGTCTCATTCCTTAATTTAATTTCATAGTTTTCATTTCAGTGAAATAAAGAGAGAGAGAGATAGACTGAGAGACTGAGAGAGTCAGAGAGAAAAAGAGAGAAATACCTTGAGGGAGGGAGCACAGAGCACCGGAGTGGCGAAACAGCCTGCAGCTAAGCGATCTATGATCTACGATCTACCGTCTACGATGAGGGGCGAGTGATGACGACATGGGGTGAGGACAATGACGACGATGACGAGCGAGCTGCGAGGACAGGGGTGCATTTAACTAGTTGGACTTCGCTGAGAAGGCATTTAACCAGTTGGGGTTTGGTTTGCTTTTGCTCTGTATTGCTAGTATTGGGGTTTGGTTTGCTTTGCGAGCGATGTGACCGTGAGTTTGATTTCTGTCTAATTTAGTGATTTGCTCTTTTAGTGTGTGTGTGTGTGTGTTTTTTTTTTTTTTTTTTTTTTTTTTTTTTTTCAGATTTTAGTTCAAAATTTTTTTTGGGCTTTTTTTTTTTTCTTGAAAGTAGAACAAATAATTTTTTTTTAATTTTAGGGTGTTCCTAATTTTGTGATTGAGGGTGTTCCTAATACAGATTAAATATAAAAAATTTTAATTATTATATGTAAATTTTTTTTTTCAGGTCAGGGTGTTCGTGGGAACACCCTGAGTTGCACGTGGCATCGCCACTGAAACACACCCATAATACGAGAAAGATTATATACTTTCTTGGATTCATATTGGATGACACAAATGGTGTTAATTTGCACAAAAAATGTGATACTTTATAGACACCATAAGCAGGAACGGAGCCAGAGCCAAAGGTTTGGGGGGGCAAAGTTTGGACTTTAAAAAAAAAAAAAAAAATTGCAACTTCAAGAATAAAAAAATTTTCTGGTCAATTTAATATTTTATCATCTATTTGGGTCAACAATTCAAATTGAATTGTTGAGATTGGGTATGTTTTTAAGACCACATTATCTAGCCTCATGTTCTATCACAGTCTCTTCTCTTGCCACATTAGCTAGGCATTTTAAAGCCCAATTGACACTTTTTTTTTTTTTTTTAATGCTATTGACACATGGTTTGATAAATTCTATCCACTTTACAATCTCTCTAATATCATTAATTGACTTTCGTAACTCATAAAGACAATAAACATCACTAATAATGTTACAAACAACTAACATTCCTCCACTATAGTCATCAATGGATTCAACGAATATCAAGGTAGTCAAAGAATAAACATCTAGCATAGGAGTAGCCTACTTGTGGGGATGGGAGGATTTTTGTCTAATATTTTGGTCATTAAGAAATAGAATTTAGGCTAATTTTGATATTGAGAATCCAAAAAATGTAGTACGAGAAATTGATTTGGGTTAAAATTAAAAAGCTTGTTTTTTTAATTCCTTTTATTTTGTTTCATTCCATTGCTCTGTTCTTTGTATATATAAGCAAAGCTGTACTTTTTCTATTCATTTAATGAGAAATTTCTTTCTCTCATCTTCATCTCCAAGTAAGAAGAGACTAATAATGACCAAGGTTTTTTTTTTTTTTTTTTTTTTTTGAGGTTAATTGAACATTAAATATACCTATAAAATTTTTTTCCCCAAAATCCAAGGGGGTCAAAGAGTAGCTCTGTCCCTGACCATAAGCAATGCAACAACCTGACCATAAGCAATGCAACAACCACAAACAATTCAAGGGTTAGGTACGTATATACAGGGCATATTCAATTGAATTGATCATTGGACTGATGACATGGTACGATGGCATTAACCATTTCAAATGCAACTACCTCAAAATATAGAAAAAAGAGGCTGGTCTATGCAGCTATGCAAGTCAAAGGAACTAAAATATTTAGGGCATGTTTTGTACGTGGTAATAGATCTTGCAATGAAATGGTTATTTATGTGTTATAACTTATAAATATTCAGTTATTTGGTGCATCCGGGAATGATTTTTACTTAGGAATAACTCGTTAAATTGAGAATAGTTATTTATCTTTAAAATGATTGTAATAGTTATTCCTAAGTATGTCTAACAATTTTGAAATTAATGTATCTTCAAAAAAATACAAAATTTTCATGTGCATCACATTTTACAAATATTTCATATTGTAAACAATTAATTTTTACAACTAAACAAATGAATAGTAATAGTTATTCAAGTGCAACATCTTTTAATTCTAGTAATACAAATTACTATTCTTCTCAGACTCTCTATTTAGTGTACCAAACATACACTTATATGATGAGACATTTATTGGAGTCCCAATTGATAAACTCAAAGCATACATGTATAGAACAGTTTATGCATTTCTCTCATGCATTTGAAAATCATAATAGTAATAAAAAAACAATTAAACAATTTAGACATGAATTTAGTAAGAAATTTTTAAATATTCTTTCTCTAATTCATTTAATAAATAGGTTATAGTGTGTGTGAAAGGAAAGAATCAGTGGCGGCTCAAGGCCCCATTAAAAAAAAGGTTCTACCCCTTAAAAAAAATGTCTCACCTAGTTACAAAAAGGCCAAAAGTTGTAAAGTAATGTTAGGGATATTGAGTTAATATTACGTCGTCTCACCAATCAAAAAATCAAATCAAATCAAACATTCATTTATAATTACATAATTGAATCTCAACAATATTATTGTTACATTAGTTTGTATGTTTTATATAGTCAAATTTGTACCACCTTTAGCATTTTTTTTTTAGATTGTATGCTAATAAGTAATTTAGACAATAAAAAAGGGTTGTGCACTATTTTTTTTTTTCACCTCCAAAAGGGTTTAAAACATATTAGACCAATAGAAACTCAATCTAACAAAATCTAAACTGTCCAAGGAAAAAACATGTTTTGAGAATTTCCAATACCTTATAAAATATATCCTCAACATTATCTACCTAATCATCCACTCAAACTGTCAAACACACATACAAAACAATCTCTATCACTTTGTTAACACTAAAATTAAAATTGAAAAAGGAAAAAAAAACGTTTTGACACTTTCCAATACCTTATAAAATATATCCTCAACATTATCTACCTAATCTTCCACTCAAACACACATACAAAACAATCTCTATCACTTTGTTAACACTAAAATTAAAATTGAAAACTAGATTACAGATTTACTTAAAGAGGCATTTTCTTATCCACGATAAAGTAAAATTCAATTTGATTATTTATTAAAAAAAAAAGAAGAAGGTAAACTTCAATTTCTAAAATAAAAATAAAAAATTTCATTTATTTTAGCTAATTAACATTATTTTGGTTAATATTAATTTATTAAATTATTTATTTAATTGATAGTTAAATATATAAATTTCAACTTAAATTTAGGGCTTTAAGCTCCAAAATATATGGCGCCGGCCCTGGAGTGAATCATACCCTCGAATGGTGAAAAACGTGTGTCTGAAGAAGGTAGACTTGTGAGGCATTTTGAAGAAATGTGGAGCAGCCCATTATATTATAATAATATGATCGGTTTAAATCCTCACATTTGAAAACCAAAAAATATTATAAAATAAAATAAGAAGACAAAAATAAAATATAAAAAATTAATTGATTTATATAATGTCCCCGACTTAGCGACCATTAAGTGATTCGTAGTTAAAGTGATGTAAACTTGATGCCAAAATCATTGTTGATCTGCACATAAAAAAATAAATAAAAAAATAAAAAATCATTGTTGATCTTGATGCCAAAATCATTGTTGATCTTTTGCAAGCTGATTCAATATCTGACAGACCCTTTTCTTCCCTTCTCAATGATTGCAGATCCCTGTTAAGCAGCTTCCATCAGATCAGTGTGCGGTATGTGTTTAGAGAGGCTAATTTCTGTGCTGATGCCTTGGCCAGGAGGGGATTGTCTCAAGATGAGCACATTTTGTGGTTTTTGAAACCCGTCCATCTAATGATATAAACTCTTTTGTAATTTCTAATGCTAATGGTTTGTATTATGGTAGATCGACTATCCACTGCTACTTTGGCCATTTTGGCTAGTGAATGTTTTATGCAATATCCTTGTCACCAAAAAAAAAAAAGTGATGTAAACTAGTTGGCATCAGTGTGAATGGAGCTATCACACCTTGGCCTTGTGTTTCACAGATAATTCCAGAAGCTAAATTAATGCCATAAATCTTATTGTCTCAACTATTTGAGACAATGCTTTGATAAATTTTTTTTAAAGAGTTTCAATTTATAGCGCTCTTGATCGATAAAGATGATAATTCTTTATCATCAGATTAAGACACTAATTAGATTTTGGTGTAGGTAAAGATTGAACTTCAAATCTTTTTTACAATCATCAGAGACTTTACCAGTTGAGTTAACTAGAGCTCATAATAATGCCTCTCCCTTGTTTGCTATAAACCGAACCAGGAAAATAATAAAACTAGTAACAGTCCAAGAAAAGATTAAACGCAAAGTTAATTTGAAAATTATTAATCGGTATAATTAACAGCATATATACTATAAAATTAAATGAAGATGTTATTGTCATACATAATTTGATAACCAAAACTTGGTCTTTACCTTAGAAATTTTCTTTTTATGGAACATGAAAGAAATTGAAATATAAAAGCATTTGGCTTTATTTAGTTGGGATGATTGAAAATTGTGAAATGATAGAAATAATATTAATTTTTCCATTATATGGGTTGTGTTTGGTTAGGAGGATAGAAGTAAAATGATGGAAAACTAAGGAGAAATTACACTTTACCACCGAAAACTATACCTCATGTTACATTTTGAACCTTAAACTTTTCGAATGCACTTTTTGCACCCTAGACTATAACTCTTGTTACACTTTGCACCCCGATATTAAGTTTGCTGTTAACTTGGATGGAAAAATATGATATCACATAAAAAGACCTAACTGCCTATCTCCTCAATGCTTTAAAAACAAAAGATAAATTATAGTTTACCATCCTCAATTTACTCTTTATTACACGTTACACCCTAAACTTTGAATTGATTTTTTTTATATTGTTATTAATGAATTTAATCTTTTATGTCGAATTTTTTATTTGTTTTCATAAGTGCCTGAGATTTTCTTTCTATCTTATTCTTTAGAATTGATTTTCTTTTGAGTATTTGGGTTAATCTCAATATTTATATTGACATTGTTTTCGTGGGTTTGGTTTTTGGGTTGAAATTTCTACTAATTATTTTTTTTATTGTACATGGTAGATAACGCATCTCTATTTTTTTGAAAAATCAAATTTGCAACCTATGTCTTCCAGCGTAAAGAACGATAAATTTTTCTTTGGTATATTATATATAAATTTGTTGAATTTGGTTTGGTTTTGAAGTAAAATTTGGGGATTCTATAAATTTTGAAGTTTTAAGTCTAGGGATTTTTGGTATTTGCATATCAGTAGATTGATCTTAATTCTTTAGCTTAAATGCTTTTTATTTAGGTTCGTGTGATATTTTGTTTTCTTATTAAAAGCTATGAATTTTGGTTGATTAATTATTTGTTTGGATTAATTTCAATTAATTATTTGTTTGGATTCAACATAAAAGATAATGGAATTAGGTATTCTAATTTTGATATTGTTCCATGATTTGTATTGTCTATATTGTTATTATTACAAAAAAGTTATATTGCTACTCAAATTTGAAACTTAATGTGTCTTTGTCATATCATGGTCTTTGTTTAAATATTTGCAGTTTATATTAATTTTGAGTGTGTGTGTGCGTGTGTATAACTATTGAGAATTTTGCTTTATTAATTTAAGAATTGTAAATTACTTTGTAAATTTTGGTAACTATGCACTTGCAACTCAATAACGTTTAATGTTAGACAATACTTTTAAACTATGAAAAAGTATAGAAGTTAAATATTTCTTCATTTTTTTTTTCCCATAGTCAATAACTTTTCCGTCCACCTAGATTTCATTCCAACAAAACACACTTTGTTTTACTACACAACCTCATAAAATTGGGAAATATACTAATGTTATTACCAATTTTCCAACAAACTGATATGGCAATTAATGTAATTTATATTGGAAAGAATAATTCACTATCCATGTCATTGAATACCAAGTCAAAACATAGATTTTAATAGAAAATTAAGGGATTAATTATTAGAGAAAATCTTAGGCTTGAGGTAATAAATATGCAATTCAAATTCAAATTATTATAGACTTTTTTATGTAATCCATTTATAAATATGTATTCCATGTAATGTATTTTCAAGAAAGGCGTATGAGAAAATATACCTCTTTAGGCCATTGTCCCAAGGACGTAGGCCATCATGCCGAACCACGTAATTTCCAATGTTCCTTTTCTCTCTTTCTTTGCTTCTGCCTTCACTTCAATATTCTCTATTTCATTTTTATTTAACATGTTATCAAGCAGATTAATGGGATCTTACTTAATCCCTTCACTCGCACTATTTTCCTCTTATAGGTGATTTCTCGTACAATCACCTCATCAATTTTGTATGATAATCAGCCCTCCTTTCTTACTCTTAATTCTTTGTTTGGGAGTTCATAATAGTTTGCTTTTTAACAAGAAAAGTGTTATGTTTGTAACTTTTTACAACAATTTCACAACAAATCCTAAATGATAAGTTGTTACTAGTTCTAATTTAAACCTCACCCACCACTTAAATTACATTTTTATTCATTGTAACAATCTATAACTTAAGATTTGTTATGAAAATATTGTTAAAGTGCTAAGCGACATAAGATTTCTCTTGTAGCAATGGATTTTGTTGCATCAACGTATTATAGTGTCATCTTCATGGGAGCATTGTTGGTTTTGCTCCCTATAGTTTGCTTTGTTGTTGTTGTTGGTTCTCTCCTTTTTATTGTTGTTGGCTTTCTCTCTTTTTCTTTAGTTTTTATTTTATTTTATTTTTTATAAGTTTCTTAATTTTCTCTCAAAGATTCAAACTTATCTACACTATAGACTACACGTTATCTCTAGCCTACAAGCCAAAATGGGCAAATGCCCTTTTCATGCAAAAAAATCAGTGTTTTGCCTCATTTTCCAAACTAGTTAGGAAAATGCCCCTCTTTTGTAATTTGATTTTCTCAAAATCGAGTTTCAATTTAAAACTTTATTTTTGGATAATCGAGTTATAGCAAATTGAAAATTAAAAAAAAAAAAAAAAGTTTCTGAAACTTGAGCTCCCTAAACTCGAGTTCCATGCAATTTTTTAAAGCCCTATAGTGGCGTTTTAAAGCCCTATAGTGGTGTTTTAACATGCAAGTTTTTTTCATAAGTTTGATCACTCCATAGGGAACCCTATAGTGGCATTTTAAAGACTTATAGTGGCATTTTAAAGCCTTATAGTGGCATTTTAACATGCAAGTTTTTTTCTTAAGTCTAATCGCTCCATAGGAAGCCCTATAGTGGCGTTTTTAATACCTATAGCGGCCTTTTTTTTATGGAACTCGAGCTCCATGAACTCGAGTTCCATGCATTTTTTTTTTTTTTTTTATAACTTTGATTGCTCCATACTCGATTTTCTACAAATCGAGTTTTACATTGAAAATCGATTATGAGAAAAGGGCATTTGCCCATTTTGGCCGCAGCCTACATGCTATCCTTAATTTGTTCGTTATCTTATATCTACTATGATCAACATGTTTACAGTCGTCACGCCTAATCGATAGATTTCCTCCGCTTTATTTATTCTCCATGTTTTCTACGTTTTTTTATACCTCTTATCACATCAACATCATTTTGATAAAAAACTTATCGCATCAACCCACATTTCCTCTGTTATTCTGTTCCAATTTTTTTAATATATAACTTATTTAGTTTTGAATTTTCTCATTTGTACTGATCCTTTTTATTTTGCTAAGTATGTTATTTAATATGCATGTATTTTTTGGGTATGTTTTCATAAGTTGTGCTACCTTTTTTTTTAATAATAAATATTTTAATCAAATAGAAAAAATATATATTATTAAAAAACAAGAAAAACAGTTTTTAAATGATAAATATATATTATTAAATCAATATTATATTTATAAAAACAAAAACGTATAGCTTACAGCTATCGTCTTGATTTGGAAAAATATTTTGGTGTCTGTTATATATATCATGTCTCAAGTGGCCCAATCCAATTGTAGGCCTATGTACTTGTAGAACAAATATATTATCCTTAGGTTAGTTTATGATCAACTTAGGGTTAGTCATATATTCTCTAGTATATAAATTTTACATCGGTTTCACTGTAATACAAATGTTTAATATAATATGTAATCGTCAAGACTTTTTCATTGTTAGGCCGAACCACATATACCTTTGTATATGCACTCTTTCACACAACAACATTCATTGTGTCCATGAAAATAGAGAGATCGAGTAAAAATTTTCTTCCTCCTAGTTGAGGAGAAATTAATATATATATATATATATATATTAATAAGTAAAGTTAAGAGAAAATTCAATTAGATTTCATATTGGAATTCAATTATAGTATAATTATCTATATATATAATAATAGGTGAAGCAAAGAGAAACTCAAATAGAATTTCAAATTAGAGTTTCAATTTTGTGCCATGTGTCATTCCAATTGTCCAATTAGAATTTGAAATTGGAGTCCAATTTACTATACACGTGTACAAAGAAAATAATCAGAAGAATATAATATGATTTGGAGTTGTTTTTGAGAGAACCATTACTTTAATTCATTGTTTTTATTTATTTTTACGTAAGTTCATTGTTCTCTTGGTTCAAACTTCAAAGTGCCAAGGGAACTATAACAAGAAGCTGAATATGGAAAGTGGCCATGGGAATTGAAAATAAATTTCACAAAATTAATTAAAAATAAAAAATGAAAGAATATTGCAAGAGATGCACCACTTGGAAAAATTGAATTCCAATTAAAATTCATTGGACTTGGTAATGAGATGAGATGAAATTAATAACACATTAAACACTCATGCTTTGGGAATCAGTAGTACCAATCTAAATCCATTGGACTTGCTTCGTGATAATACAATTATGAAAGATGTATAAAAACACGCACAAATCCATCTCTCTATAAAAAGAGATTGGAGAGAATTTCTTTTATCAGCCATGCAACTTCAGAGGTTTTTTCTTCACACAAATGTCCATCATGTTATAAAATGACCCATCATAAAACTACAAAATGAGAACAACTCTGAGGTTTTTTTTTTTTTTTTTTTTTAATTTTAAATTTTTTAAGCTACGAAAATTTCAATCACTAATAGAGATTGAAGATTCAAAAGCGTGAATGGATCTTTTGGATAAACATCGTCACCAAGGTTCGTCTTTCTGTGTAATATTTCCATTTAGTTTTGATTCTCTTAATTGATATGGTGATGGGTTTGTGTGTATGCGCATACATTGAGTTAATATTAACATTTTTTGAAATCCTTTAGTCCTTGCTTGATGATTGACTTCTCTTGCAGCTATTAATCTTGCACGAAGATGGCTTTCAACCTATTTGGTGTGACCTTGCTGAAAACAATATTTAGCACATGGGAAGAATATCCAATGTCAACCTTGTGAATTCTTAAACCTATTAATTAGTCCCCTTTATGGCAAACACCTCTCTCTTAGTAGCTTCATGGCTGCCAATTTAGTTTCATATTACTCTATTTTTGCTTATAGTTGTGCTACTTTTGAACATTTTTTTTACTTAAGTTTGATTGATGTGCCAAATGTCTCTAAAGTTTTATTTACTTAAGAACCAATTAATTGTATGGGCTTAATTACCCTTTAATTACCCTTTCAATATACGCATGACTGTGACTGTAATGTGTATACAATATCAATCTATTATGGTTCAACTCGCTTTCTTTTATACACACATATATATATACTACTAAGTTTTGTTAATAAAATTTTATGGTTAATAATATAAATTTAGACTAAACTTAGCATTTTAAACATGAATAAACTCATGATTAATAATATATCAATTCCCATGCGGTAGCATGGGTTACATACTAGTATATATTAATAGGTAAAACTAAGAGAAAATCCAATTAAATTTTAGATTGGAATTCAATTAAAGTCTAATTTTGTGCCATGTGTCCTACATAATCTAAGTTTTTTAATTTTTGTGTCAAGTGACTTAAGTCAGTGTAAAAATTAGATTTCAATTAGAGTTTAATTTTGTACCATATGCCCTATCTAATCTAAATTTTTTTTTAATTTTTGTGCCAAATAAGTTAATTTAGTGTAGAAAACGAGGAGTCCAATATAAATACACCATAAAAAATATAATTTTTGAATGATTTTATATATATGAGTCTTTTTTTTTGTATAACTAAAAACATTTCAAGTTTATAAGTCATTTATGTAATATACCACGACTATGTACGGTTCATTACTATCTAGGTAATATATATATAAATTTATTTTTTATTTTTGGCTTTTTTAAACCAAAGTTTAGAGAAAATTCAATTAAAATCAAAATTGGATTTTGCTTTTGTTATCTTTCCATACAATTAAATTGTTTAAATTTTTTCTATTATTTTTTCTTTGAACTAATGAGCATATTTTTTATACTGTTTATATTAAGATATTATAGATATTTTGTATGCGATAATATTGAACGTAACAAATTGTAATTGAGCTGAACAATCCCCTGCACCTATCTCCATTCAATTTAGGAGATACTATTTGACCAATTTATTATTTTATTTTCTATTATATTTAGTAGAATTTCACTTACAATAATTGTGAATTGATATTGTATATGTAGTAATTTTCAAAATTATATACATAATAATAATGTAATGAGAAACTTGGTGTAACTAATATCATGAAAATTATAAGAAAAAACCATTTTAATACCTTCAAATGTCCTAATTAAACTATGTCCTATATGTTTAATAACTCAAACTAATATCAATAACACCACTGCAATTTAGGGTTACATACTAGTTACTTATAATATGCAATTATGCATCTTCTTTATTAAAGAAGAAATATATCAACATCAAAAATAGTAAGGGGTGGCTTAAAACCTAGGTCTAAGGCTCAATTTTTTAATGAATTCACCCTTTACAAAAAGTACCATACTAGGCCCAAAATTGTAGGGTGATGTTAAAGATATTGCATATTTTACTACATAAATCTTACAAATTGATGTGTCACTAATTATTAAAAAAAATCAAACAATCGTTTATTAGGTAGCTGGAAGTTGAAACCCATCAATTACATTCACAGTCACATCAATTTGGGTGCTTTATATAGTAAAATTTATGGTATTTTTAGCATTTTTCAAGATTTTATGATAATAAGTGATTTAAAACAAATAAAAAATAAAAAAGAGGTTGTGTACTGTTTTTCTCACCTCCAAAAAGGCCTCCAAAATATAATACTAAAAAAAACTCAACCCAACTGAAAACCATAAAACTTTATGGGGAAAAAAATATCTGTTTCTCATAACCAAAATCAAAATTTGTTACAACGCATCGCCCTATCCTTTCTAAAAGAATCATAAATTTCATTTTTTTTTGTTAAATTTTTATTCCTGAACCACATATTTGATTCTCTAATGAAATTAACTTTAATTTGGTTAGTATTAATTCATAAAATTATTTTTTTAGTCATTAAATTAACATTGATTTTGTTAGTATTAAATAAATTTATCTAGTTGGCATTTAAAATAAATATAGAGGCTCCACTTAGAATTATTGGCTTAGGCCCCCAATTATATCGAGCTGGCCCTGGAAACAGCCACTCATTCAAGTTCCATTGTCATGACCCTGTTCTGAGCTTCAAGCATAGAGTGTTCTTTCTCCTCGTTAACTTACAAGACAAAGTATTTATTAGTGTAGTAGTACTTCTAAGACAACACTTTTTCCCAAACTTAGCTTTGCCATGGCTTGATTGGTGAATTATGCTTTCATAAAAACTCATCATTTTTTCTTCACTATTCATAATCACACATGTTAGAATTATGACAATATTGTCGCACAAAGATTGCATTGATAGACTTTCTCTTATAAGTGATATGTACCAACTAATTATGTTATAAATAGATCAAGATTTTCTAAAATTTCTAGAAAACACTACTAGATAGAGTTTTTTAAAGAGTAATATTATGTCTACAATATTTTCACAACAAATTCTATATAACAAATTGTTACTAATTTTAATATGAGCCTACCATTGACATCACTTTTATACATACTAAATCATCTCAGATATATAATAAAATTATTGTGAAAATATTGTGAACGTATTATTATTATTATTATTATTTAAATACAGAGTCATGTCAGCCCGCGGAAAGGCTAAGCCAATAGTATAAAGTATATACTTTATTTGTTATCAACCATACAACTTGCGTTCGAATTTATAGAGCTGCAAGGAGCATGGACCATGTATTGTTTGACAGTATCATATCACAAGCTTGAAGATCCTTATTCCAATTTGGAAATTTTGCAGATTATCATATCAATTTCTGCTGATGTTTGTCATCAGGATATAGAAAAAGTAATATGTGCGCATGAGGTAGCCTCTCTTTTGATTCTCAATTGTCTAGACAACTAGTAGTAAAACATCAACTTAATTATATTAGTACAAATAAATTATAAAGCAAAATAAAATATTAACAGTATTTAGTTTGGATTACCTGGAATCACTCTTCCAAAGTGATTGTTGAGTACTGATGATTGCAAAATACATTTTAGAGGGCGTTTGGTTTGCTATGATGTTAAATTACACCGTAATATTAATTATATTATTGTAATTTTGCATTAATGTAATCTCAATACAAGAATATAACATTACATTATTCAGAAAGATAATGAGTTTTTTTTTTTTTTTTTGAGAAAAAAAAGGTAATGAGATTAAGGTGATGTGATATATTTTGTAATTTTAGAGTACAGTAATGTTAAAAAAAAATAAAATAAACCAAAAACCTTAAAACTATATCATCATAATGTGTATCACATCAAAAGCATACCACATAGAACCAAATTAATTGAAAATGGCAGACCAAATTGATTGAAAATGGTATAACGTATGATATCAACAGAGTCAATACCGTACCGGAGACCATTTCGGTTTAGTCAAAAAAATGAAATATTTCAGTACCGGTTAATACCGGTGTACCGTTTCGAGGTTACCACTATATATTATAAATACTTAAAATTTACATATTTTTGCATAAGTTTATTTATTTATTTTTTTTTTTTTTGATGAGTTCATTAGTTTAATATACTAGTCATTATACATTAAGATGCTTATTAGAGTTAGGTTATGTTTAATTAGAGCCAGACATTAAACTGGGTCAAGTATGCGTTAATGATTTCAATTGGCAGATCTAAGAAACATTAGATATGCCACTTGTCATAACGAAAGATTCTAATGTATAACAAACCATATCTAATTTCCTTAATTTCCAAAACATAGAAAAGTTGCCTCAAAAATTTATAACAAATCAAAATTAAAATGAGATTAAAGCCATCAGTTATAGTAGAATTTATAATAATCAATTACTCAAAAAATTGGTAAACAAAAATACATAGCCAAGTTGAGTATGTTATGATATAAAATCATATTCTCACTTCCAAAATAACTATACTAACCAAACTAAATTCAAACAAGATTGATAAGAGAGAGGGTCTCTATCGGGGAATCAAAACACTAAAATGTATTAACCTAAAACAAAGCTACAAGAAAGAATATGAAATTTACTACAAATGTGGCAAAAAATAAATAAATAAATTCACCAAAAAAATAAGAGCGAGAGTAATCATCTTTTTTTTTTTGGGTAGAAAGATCATAGAATGAGTGGAAAGGTGCAAAGGAAGTAATAGAAAATGAAAAAAAGAAGAAGGATAGAAAAAGAATAAAAAATAGGGAGATGATGAAGAGTTAGAGATAGTGTAACGGTAAGTTGAATAATTATGGTGAACAAGAAGAGTCAAGAAAATGAGAAGAATGGTTAAAAGAACGATGGGAAGAAATGTTAGAGTGTCGTTTGTGCAGCCAAAGACCCCCAAAAAATTTTGGCATGATTTTAATATTGAATTTTTATTTTAATAAATATTTCATAATTAAATTAAAAAATGTTAATTAAAAACAATAGAAAAAGAAAAGTCTAGAAATTAAAAAAAAAAAAAAAAATCCCAAACAGGTTACCCTCAACTGAAGAACAAAAAAATAAACACCACCACCAAAATCCCCATCTTGATAACACTAAGAGAGAGAGAGAGAGAGAGAGAGAGAGAGAGAGAGAGAGAGAGAGAGAGAGAGAGAGAGAGAGAGAGAGAGAGAGAGAGAGAGAGTTGGGTTAGGGATTTTGGTGGTTTTTTTCTTCGATCTCCTTCACATACAACATCTTGTGGAAACACTTTTTAATTTATGAGAGTTTTTTTTAATTAATTTTTTTAAATTAAGAAATCAAAATCTCTTGTCCCTAAAAAAAAAAAGTTAAAATGACGTCCTTCAAGTATATTAGTGTGTTTATACTTAAAAGATTAAATTATAAGTTTTTTTTTTTTAATAGGGATTACATTATAAGTTTAATATTCTTTCATATGCTTTATTATTTTCTACAAAAATATAAGTTCACAAAATTTTCTTGAAAATTATTTAATTTTCCTAGTTTTTTTTTTTTTTTTTTTTGCAAAAGATTATTTTTTATTTATATTTTAGTTATTTATAAAATATTAACAAACAAAAAGACACAAAATAACCATTTTTTAATTCCCAAAAATCATTTATTATTTTTATTTACTAAATAATAATGAAGGAATATGTTTTAAGGTATAAAATTAAATAGTCCATTAGAAAACCCGTCATCCATATTGTTACAAAATATAATTTTAAAAATATTAAACTAATTTACCAATTAAACAAACAATTAAAGAGCTTGATAAAAATGAACCATTCAACCATAAAAATTCTATCTTCTCAACAAATAATAGTAATAATAACTCGAGCCTTTTCCTATCTCAATAACAAGAAATTATAAAGTTCTCATGATGGACCATGTCATTTGTCCACTATTCCATTAAAAAGTTCCCACCTATTTAAAATTGTCGAGTTAGTATTTAGTTTTTATTTAAAACTCCACAATTTTAAACAAGTGGAAGCCTTTTACTGGAATGGTGGACCACATCACTTGTCTACTATGAGGACCATGAAGACCTTATAATTTCTCCTCAAGACCCTATCTTAATAGAGTTTTCCTTAATTTTATCTCTTTCATTCATACATTTTTTCTTTAATTAATTCTTTATTTAAAATTTTGGTGGGGAAATTTATATTTGTTTCTAATAATCTTTTATCTTATTATGTTTTTCTATGCTATGTGTAGAATGTATTATATTATTACAATTCAAAAAGGTATTAAATAATAAATACGAGACAGCTGACAAATGGCCAAAAACTAATCTGTTTATACGTGACTTTAGAAGTAGTGTATGGTGGAAGAATAAAATTTACAAAGCAAAGTTTAAACTTGGCTTCGTAAATTTTATTTTTCCCACCATCCGCTATCTTCAAAATTATGTATAAATAGATTAGTTTATGATTACCACTCGTCAGCAATCTCGTATTCAACATATTTTTGAAATGTAGCAGCATACGCTACACATTGCATATAATAACATGATAAGATAAAAAGACTATTAGAAACAAATATAAATTTCACCATCAAATTTTTAAATAAAGAATCAAAGGCCAAATGTATAAAGGAAAGAGATCAAATTAATAACAAATTTATTAGGATGGGGTTATTGAGATAGGAAAATGCTCGAGTTATTATGGGTTTTTTTTTTTTTTTTTTTTTTTGAGAAGATGGAGTTTTTATGGTTGATTTGTTTGTTTTATTATGCTCTATAATTGTTTGTTTAATTGGTAAATTAGTTTTATACTTTTAAAACTATATTTTATATATGGATGAGGGTTTTGTAATGGACTGTTTAATTCTATACATTAAACCATTTTGCTTCATAATTAGAAAAAAAAAATTAATAATAAATAATTTTTGGGAATTATAAAAGAATAGTTATTTTGTGTCCTTTTTTTTTGTTAATATTTTATAAATAACTAAAATATAAATATCAATAATAATCTTTTGCAAAAAATAACTAGGAAAGTTAAATAATTTTCAAACATATTTTGTCAACTTATATTTTTGTAGAAAATAATAAAGCATATGAAAGAGCATTAAACTTATAATGTATTACCTATTAAAAAAAAACCATATAATTTAATCCTTTAAGTATAAACATACTAATATACTTGAAGGATGTAGTTTTAGCCCGATTTTAATGATTAATTTTAGTTACTTAAATCTAAAATCAAATTCATTAAAAAATCCCATAAATTCAAAAAAGTGGTTCCACACAATGTTATACATGAAGAAAAAAAAAACCACCAAAATCCCTAACCTGATTCAATCTGAAATAGAGAAAAAGATTGAGAGATCGAGAGGGAGAAAGAGATAAATACCAAATGTATAAATGAAAGAAATAAAATTTGTTTGTTTTGAAATAAAACATTTCCAAACACAAAATATTTTACCTGCAAACAAATACCTGAAAATTGGAAAACATTTTTTAGAAAATGTTTTACTTCAAAACAATTAGAGTGACAAATTTATTATGAAAAAAAAAAAAAAAGGCCTCTTTCTTTGTAATTTTATTTTTCTTTAAAAAAAATTTAACCAAGGCTACAATAAACTCGAACCTATATTCCAGAAATACCCCTAGTAAATCGTTGGAATTACAAGACTGACCGAATCTTTGTTGGTTACGAAATTGGAGCCAAGTAGGAGGAAAGGCTTTTCTGGTAACCGAATCCTAAAATAGAAAAAACCAAAACTAACACACAAATGTCTCTATCTCTCTCTCATCTTTTACTTTTACTTTTACTTTTACTTTGTTATTATTATTAAAGAAATAATATGTCCACAACATTTTTATAACAAGTTCTACGTGGCAGGTTATTACTAGTTGTTATTATTGAAGCAAAAAAAAAAAAGTAATATTAGTGTTAGGTTCAATTTTGAACTAATAATAACTAACCACCTATGATTTATTGTAAAAATACTGTAAGAATATTATGAACATAACATCTCTCTTGTTGTTATTTCCTCTAAAAAAGTGGGTTTATTTTATTTTTTTAATTAAATTTAATTGCAAACCAAACCAAACCCTAAATAAACCCCACCATACAGACTTGCCACCTCTATTGCATGCCCTTTTGTTCATTAGCTCGTCCTCGTCGTTCCCTCTTATATCAATACTATATCTTCCCCCTTCTAAAAAGCCGAAAGATAAGAAAACCCATTCAACAACAAAAGCCCAACACACAACTAAACGCATACAAATAGCTAGAGATAGAGCCAGACTCATAGACATAACAACACACAAAAAAATAAATAAATAAATAAATAAAAACTATTCCATATATCAATCTTCATGGCTGTCGAGGCTCGGCATCTCAATCTCTTCCCTTCTCAACTCATAGGAAACAGGTACTCTCTCTCTCATGTTTGTTTTGGCAAAACTAATAGGAAAGCGATGAACTTTGCAGGGAAATTTGGATTGGGCTACAGTCAAAATTTGGCTTGAGTTTAACAAAGGAGCTGTGGGTTGTGTATGGGTATTTTCAGATTAGGCTTTTTAGTTGTAGGGTTTGGTATGATCCGAAAACTCCTCCTTTTCTATTGTTTGTGGGTTTGGGATTTGGTTGATTTAGGTTTGAGGGTTTGAAAATTAGAATATTTATTTAAGTATAGGTGGTTTGAAAAGTGGGCTTTCGGATTTACTGTGTAGCCCAGTGGCAGAACCAGTAATTTGTCTTTGGGGGGAGAAAAAATAAAGAGATGACCAAAATTTTTTTTTCTTTGTATATACTATATTCATATTATGTACAATATAATAGTCTAAAATAGTACTACAAAGACAATTCAATACACAAATTTAGCACTATATAACTTACTGGTTTATTATTTGAAGAACATTAATGGGAAGTTGAGGTTTTAACATTAGAACAAAAAAATATAGAATTTTCCTAATTATCATCTTCATTTTTTTTAGAGAATGAATCACTTATAAACCTAGATATTCAAATTAATTACAACCTATTAAGTATAATGATCGACATAAAGAATTACGAATAGGTTGAAGATTGCTGAAAATTAGACAAACAATTATTAGATCCATAATAAATTAATATAATCAAATAAACTCATCAAACGTTACATTATTTTCTTTAGATGATATATCATATACTTTATCAGTTTAATAATAATTTATTATATGTTATATGTTATATGAAAATATATCTTATCAATATAGTAACAAATAAAAATAGAAAAAAAAAAGTGATAAAGGGAAAATTAAAAATTAAAGAAGAGTGCAATACACGTTACTTTTTTTTTTTTTTTTTGGTAATTGCGGGAGATAGAACTTCCAAGCTAACGGTTACAACGAAATTGGGTATCACTAGGCTACAAGGCCCAGTGATCAGTACACGTTACTTGGGAAGTAGAAAAGATGCTGCTGCTATTGTTATGATGTGATATCATACCACTAAACTTTGTTTTTGAAGAGTGTGGTTTTTAACTGTACGCATGTACTCACTCAAATTATGCTAGTATCATATAATTGTGCACAATTTTGTGTCATAATTCACAAGATGGCGAGTTATAATTGCTAAAAGTGTGTCCTCATATGGTCCACTGACACACCTTTGCCAATCACAACTAGCCATGTGGCGAGTTGTAATCAAAGAAGTCAATACCGTACCGGAAGTTGTACCGATTTGATCAGCAGTACGATATATTTCGAATACCGATTAATACCGGTGTACCGTTTTGAATTTACTGCTATTTTATATATTTAATATATATATATATATATACACACACAATTTCTATTTACTATAAGATATTACCTGAAAAATTCCTGTTTACTATAAAATATTATTTCAATTGTTCATTCCATACCAAAAAAAACTAAAAAGTTGCTACTCGAAAAAAAGAAAAAAAAAAGCTAAAATAAAAAACTAAAAGGTTCCATTGATGTGATGCAATTAATGCATCACATAACGAGGGGCTCAAAACTGAAAAAGAAGCAAAGGCTGAACCATTCAGCCCATCTTTTATTAAAAAAATATAAGTTTTCAACATTTCCAAGGCTAGTCACGTGTAAAAGGGCTTAGAAAATTTCAAATAAAAGATACAAAACAAAGAAAGAGTAACCACACAGCAATGTTCATTGTTCAGCAAAAAAGAGAAGAAATCAGAGCAGTGGAGAAGGACAACAAACGAGAAGAAGAAGAAAAAAAAAAAAGGAAGAAGAATATCTAATCGGCGATGTCAATATGGTGGCAACTTGCTGCACTGGGGTTTGTTCAAATCATGCATTTCTTCTATTTTTCCTTTTAGTTTTTGTACCGGCCAAATTTCTCTTTTCCGGCCAAAACGTCCGGTATACTCCGGTACGTCCGGTATTGTCCGGTATAAGCCGGTATCTTGAGCGGTACATTTTGAAGGTGTTTCGGTACTAGTTCATCAATTGGTAGGAAAATTTCCGGCCGTACCGGCCGGTACGGTATAGAATCAATTACCTTGGTTGTAACATAAAATTGTACCCAATTATGCAGTACTAGCACAACTCATACTCACTCTCTGAGGGAATAGCAGAGCTTATGACTGATGAGAATCATATAAAAAGGAAGAAGGAGATTTCATGAATCATAGAGGACTTAAAACTAACGTAGGAGAAAAAAAAAAAAAAAAAAAAAAAAGCAAATCAAACTTGTCTACTGAGAGAAAGAACTCCAGTTAGAAAATATGGAATGGAGAGAGACACGTGTGAGGGATAAGCTAGCAAAACCTTATCCGTTCTAAGGTCAGGCTCTTAAACTTAGTTGGTTACACATTTTACTGACCTTTATCTAGAATGAGGATATCCTTATCCAAACCAAACCAACCTCAGCCCAATTTGGATCCAATCAATCCATAGCAATCAACCCAAAATGTTAACAGGAGGAGACCCATTGAGCTTTGATACCCCTGACACCGTGTCATTATGCTCAAAGCTCCAAACAAAGGCGGAAATTAAAGCATATACAACAAACAACTTGAAGCTCCAACTCATCTTTGTTAATTCCAGTAATTTCCTCATTAATTTTAATATATTATCCATGCATATATTCCTTGGCAATAAAAATAGAATCTAAAATCTGCCTACCTTGAATAAAAACTTCCTTAAACATAAACCATCTTCAATCTATTTCTATTGATCAAAACTTTTGCACTTATTTCGTGAATCCCACAAAGAAAGATTAACATGCCTAAAATAGTTAATAACAACTTACCCCTGCTTTCTTGGGAATAAGAGGAATGAAAGAAGCATCAAGGCTTTTTCCCTGGATATCTTATATTGAGAACAGCTCAGCAAGTGTGGAAGAACACAATAGAAAAACAATCTGGGCCTATAGCTTAATCACCATCTATATGAATTATTGCCTCAAATCCTCTTCTTCAAATGATCCTTTTAATCATTCAGCCTTTTTACGATTGATAGCGACAAATTGTAAACCATCCAAAGACGATTGCAATCAACAGAATTTCTAGAATTCTGTCAGCCTTGGACAGTGTTCATTCCACCTCGTTTGTAGAACTTATTGATCTTTTGAAATTTCAATATAATGTTTCAGGAGCATTCTCCTCTTTTTAACCAAACGAGTACTTCGCTAAAAAAAAAAAAACTAGTTTGCAATCTACGCCTCATAATAAAAATTAATGGTATCTTTCTAACTGACAGCATTTGACAGAAAGAATAGATCCATATGATTGGAAATAATTATCAACAAAAAAATAGTTGTTTCTTATACTCAGTCAGCAACTTCAGAGGAAAAGACTGCTTTTATTTGTGAATGTATGCTACACATAAACCTTCACACCACAAGAGGTAATATCTAAGAAGCACGGGTGCGTTTCAGGACTCGGGTGCGGATGCGCGTACGGGTGCGGGACTCGGCAATTTTTGAAAAAGGTGGGTGCGGGTGCGGCGGGACTTGGCAATTAAAAAATTATTAAAAATATTTTTATATAGTGAATTTAATATTTTTATATATAAAAAAAAATCAAATAAATGGTAGAATTTATTATTAAAAAATAATTATTTATGATTTGTTTTTAATAAAATCAATATTTTTGGTAATTGTAAATAAAAAACCACATTTCAAGAAGGTTCCTTTACTCATTTTTCAATTCCCAAACTCACCCACGTTAAATATTTGACTTTTCCACCTCCTTAATTTGTATTCAGTTACTACATTTATTATTCTTCCAGCTTTTTTTTTTTTTTTTTTGGGTGTCTTCTCATCTTTTTCTTCCTTCTCTTTTTTTTTTTTTTTTTTCCTCTCACAAGGCCACATGAAGCAGAAGAATGGCAGCCACTGCCCATTTCGTCCTGTTTCGGCGGCTGTTTCGGTGACCGCTTCGGCCGAAATCAACATGTTTCGGTGGCCATATTGGCCGTATCGGATTCCATTTCCGCCGAAATTGGCCCGTTTTGGCCCGAATTTGCGCAAATCTGGCCAAGCTGAGCAACCAGAGAGCACAGAGAGAAGAGAGAGTCGAGCGATTAGAGATTGGAGTGAGGGAGGGTGTTTGGAGTTTTTGGACAAAGTGAGCGATTGGAGTGAGCGATGGAGTTTTTGGAGATCGGTATGGAGATTGGAGTGTCGATACGGCTGAAACGGCCCCAATCAGCCCGAGTCGGCCCGATTTGAGCCGCGTCGGGCCGTGTCCGACGCAGGTGCGGCGCCAGATATGCATAAATTAATGCAGCGGAATATAACTGGGTTGAGTGCAAACATGGGGTTGACACATCCAAGTAAAACAAAATTTTTTTACCAATTAAAATACCAACATACTATGGCTTTTAGTTTTAGCATATCCTGCTGAAGTCCAAAATTTATAATGCTAACCTGAAAAGTTCATCTGTAAGGAGAATTGTTTGGATAGCCAATCGTTCATGGGCAACCTCAACGGGCTTTGGTCCATAGCATGCACGAGAAGGATCCTGCATAGTACTAAACCTCATTCATTTAAAACAGTCAAAATAGCTTAAGTAGATAAATATATAGTTAAGTAATGGTACTTAAAAATAAAAATAAAACCTAGATATTTTCAGAGGAAACTTGATGGTAGGAGAAATAAACAGAGATCTAGCCCAACAATGACTTTCAGAGGATAGCATTCAACATGAATGAATTATAATAAACAACCTAAAAAGGATTTATACACGAAATCTACAGGCTTCCTACGACAAGAACCAATGCATATTATAGGTCAAGAATACCCACAAAACCAGCTAAAATAATATTTCTTCTCTACTAAATTCCTGAGAAATTTTAAAAAACAAAATCACCTTGAAAGTCACCAGAAAAGCACATGGGGTACAACAGTCAACTCCTCACACGAGAACCTCCAAATAAAAATACCATCACATGGGTTTGGTGACTCATTAAGCAGCCTGCTTTAATATATAGACTTGTCCGAGCATGTGAAAGCTAATTTCAATGCCCAAGCAATACCAAGGCCAGTTGGGACACACGCACATTTTAAGCTAAAACAAACAGACACTCAGTTGTTTCCAATGGCCCATCTTTTAGGGCTTTTATCAAGAGGGTCTCCTATTATGAGAAATGGGTGATAAGCTTAGAATGATGGGAGGAATAAAGGGGGAGACTAGCTCCAGGTAGAGGACGTGCTTAAGGAATAAAGGGGGAGCACAGGAAAAGGAGTGAGGGAGGGCTTTTTTAAAAGTCATTGGAATATTTTAGCAATAGGACCGATTAATGCTATAATATAATTTACTTGTGAAGTGGGACTGAATATGACAAATACTTTAAAAGCAATTAGACCCGAATATAAAAATAGGATACATAATTTACGAAAATCAATTAATTTTCTTAATCAATTTTGATGTGTGATCCTTAATGTTATGCTTAATCAAAAGTTCCAAAATGGTATCAATTTTCATGAAAATCGTACTAAAAATTTAGCATGCATTACTTAGAAAATTACATACATTTTCTCACAATTGAAAATGCAGAATAAGTAATTTCCTTTAGTTATATAAATAAGAACACATGTTTAAAGTTGGATTACCATCTTTTCCGTGTCTCAAAATAAGGCTATATTTGGTTTGCTGTGCTTCCATCACTTACTACTAAAATTTCGTGAAACTCACCATATTGGTTATTGAAGTGAAAGAAAAATCAGATTATAACCAATATTATTACACTCTAAAAAAAACATAAGGAAAAAAGGAAATCAAGTTTATTAAATGTTACCGATCAGTAAGGTTGTTGCTAGAAGCTATGAATTTTGTGTGTGTGTGTGTGTGTGTGTGTGAGAGAGAGAGAGAGAGAGAGAGAGAGAGAGAGAGAGGAGAGAGAAGGAGAGAATAGTGTCCCGAAGTGGAATATGGTGAAGAAATTAGTTTCTAGACGACAGAAATGGTTTATAAGTGAGATTGGTAAAGGAGTGAATGTAAGGCGCAATCAAGTTGCATGGACCTTTAATATTTTTTTGTTTCCTTTTTTACTTTATTCAATTTTTAGAGAGAGAGAGAGAGAGAGAGGTCTAGCCACTGAGTATTGGCCTAAAGCTGCCAAAAACACTTCCTCTTTCTTAATCTTGATATCTCTCTCTTGTTGTATATATAGGTATATACAAGAATAGGTTGTAATAATAATGTTTGAGTTTGGAGAGTATGGTTTCATAAAGCGAAAATTCAAATTCTGGAAAGTTCTAAGTGAAAATTTGAAAATTAGTATTTTCGATCGATTGAGCCAAATCGGTCGAAGGTTTGGCTCAATCGATCGAAAATATTAAAGAAAAAATCATGGAGTTTCTATATGTCTCAATCGCTGTTCGATTCCAGTTCGACCGATCGAAAATCATGAAACAAGATTTTCTATAAAACTTTCTGGTGACTGTTCAGAAAGGTTGAAGAGGTTTCAAGCCTTGTTAACTATTTTATGAAACATTTTAACTCTCCATATCTGCATTTTGATGAAACATAACCCTATGGGTATAAATAGAGGTTTATGTTCACTTAAAAAAAATAGTAAGTTAAAGAGAAACACAAGAAATCCTGTGGTTATTCTCCAGAATTGCTATATGTAGAACCCAACATCTTGATTGTATCCTGGGATAAATTTGCGATAACCCTTTAGCAACAATAGTGTCGAGAGCAAATATTGTCTAAGGAAAACAATATAGTGCCTCCAAGTTATTTATTTTCTATTTGTCTTTTGTGTTAACCTTATTCTTCCATTATTACTTTGTGTAATACTCTCTCTCTCTCTCTCTCTCTCTCTCTCTCTCTCTCAATATATTTTTGGTTCTAAACTTTCATAAAAGTTTGTTTGTCGTCTCTAAACTTTCAAAAGTTCTTTTTTGGTCCATAAACTTTGCAAAACATACTATTTTTCATCTTTTCATTTATATATGTTAGTTTATGTCCTACTTGGCTTAACGAAATGCCGATGTGGTATATAACTGGACTAAACCATTTTACTTTAAAAAATATATAGATAGGCAATGATTTGTACAAGTGAAAATCATTTTTTAAGAGGATGAAAAATACCCCCCACTCCCTCAGTTGACAGATGACACACAACCCATTGTCACAAAAATGATATTTGGTGCATCATCTTTTCGTGACTAGTGGACTATCTATATGCATTATTTGGTGCATTACTTTCTTTTGGAAGTCCAGCTGTAATGATGTGTATATTTCGATTTTGTATATCCTGTACCCGACATATATGCCGGGTACAGGATATACCACCTCGTATATTTCCTAAAAAGGCATAGCATATAGGGTATTCTGTAGCCATATAGATGACTCCATATTTAGAACACTTTCACTTCAATCCATGTTCAGCTTTAATAAAAGAATCCAACTTTCCCAAAAACAACCCCAAACATGACATGACATGACATACATCTCTATATATTCCCCTCTCTCTCACATCTGACAGTGCTATAGCATCTTTTTCTACATAAACTTGTTCTATGTCTTCGGAGTCCATTTCTTTTATAGATGAAGTGAACCATGGTAAATCTTCCAAAGTAACCTGAGTAAGTAAAGCTAACTCAAGTTAATCTATTGGTGGAAACTTGTAGAATATTATAGAAATTGCTATTGATGATTAGTAGTCTGTCTAGGGAGCTATTAGATCTCTTTTCATGCATGGTTGTAAACAATAGTGACTTATGAACATCTGTCTATATCTGTTTGGACTGTCTTGGATTTGTCTGGAACTATTCATGAATGCTGGTCAATAGTGATCTGTCATAGATGAATAGTGATCTATTACATTTGTCTGTCTGGGGGAGTATTCTGTCGAGTTTGGCATGTCTATCTGTCTGTCTATGTCAAGACAGAATGTACTCAATTTGTTCTTTAGCGAAAGGAGGTGGTAAGGAACAAATTGTTAGATTCCATTCTGGCTCCTGGTCAGCTACTCAACAGAATTACAGCACTATTAAAAAAGAAATTTTATCTATTATATTATATGTTTCAAAACTCCAAAATGATCTTTTTAATCAAAAGTTTTTAATTAGAGTTGATTGTAAAAGTGCTAAAGAAGTTTTACAAAAAGATGTTCAAAATCTTGTTTCTAAACAAAGTTATACTAGATGGCAAACTATTTTAAGTGTTTTTGACTTTGATATTGAGTACATTAGAGAAAATATCATTTTAGGCAATCCCTTTATGCCTTTACTTTACCCCTTTTTAACAACAGAAGAAGGGATTAAAACTAAAGTGCTAGGAAAAGACATACTTTTTAAATTCATTTTACCGCCTATCCCGAAAGAAATTTATTCACTCACTAATACTTCTATAATAAAGGAAATTGATAGAGGAAGAATTAACAGGAAAAACAGACATTTGGAATTTTTAAAGTCAGAAATAATATATGAAAGAATTACTAATCAATTGACAGACCCATATTGAATCATAAAATAAAATTGTTTAGACAACAGATTGAGGTAGAAATTTGTTCTAATCTTCCTATTTCTTTTTAGCATAGGCACCGACATATAGTACAAGCTTGAAAATAAAATACTGTCTGAAGAGTTACAAGATTACAAAATAAAATCTGCCTAAAAGTTTACAAAGTTCTATTTGAAGGGAAGGGTTACAAGATTACAAGAGGGGAAGGTTTACAGGATTCTCTCCAAGTGTCTTCCAAGTTTGTCTAAATCATAACACAAAATCACTATGTTAATGTTCATCAATTAAAATCTATTGTCTAACAACTTCATGGTAACCTCTATCTCGTATCCACCATTGCACACAACTACACAAGTATCCATCATTAAAATGCACACAAGTTAGCTAACAATAAAGGCTTGTCAATCTAACTCTATTTAATAAAATTATAACACTAATGATTTTGTTCTTGGTAAGGATAACAGGAACTTCATGCAAGGCATAAAAGCTAATATCCAAAAAGCTTGGTATTCAATGACACCTCATTAATAGCCACAAGATTGGATTCTTTCATATTCCCTCAATTTCTTAGCAACCAACTAGAGCACAAAGTAAAATTGAATTAAGAAAAAGTAACACAAGTGTTGGAAATCATGTCAGTAATAAATAATTTTCTTATTAGTTTACAAAAATGGTCCTTAATTGAAAATATGTCTAAACACCATTGCCCATGTATGTATGCCAAAAAAGCATTGTGGGAAAATCAAAATTTTGCAAGAAACCAAAAAACAAACGCAAATGAATGAGATTTCAAACACAACGCTCAAGAGTTCACATGATAACATGTCCAAGAATGAGTCTTAATGATTTAACTAAGCTTCTCTCAAGGGAATAAACAAGTTTCATGAAAGGTCTATAACCAAATTCTTTAAAGATGACCAAGTCTTTTCCTTGAAGCATTTTATCAAACACATTAAGTACAAAAGGAGTATACATAAGTTGTGATATTAATTGGTCATGAAGCTCAAAATACCCAAGACAAATGTCATTCAACATACACATTCCATCAAAGACTTAACCATAGTCATCAAAGAGATCAACATGGTTATCAAAGCAAACAAAAAAAAAAATCATCAAGTCACTCATGTCAGAAAATTTCAAGGGCCAAGAAAATCGGAGAAATTCATCATACCAAAAGAAAGGAAAAGTAGACTCACCCCATTCATTGCTTGAAAGATTTGTGATTGCTTGAATCTTGGATCAAGCATTATTATCATTTGTTGGAGGAACAGGTTTTTGGATTGCCAATCAAAGCATTTGTCTAGCTAGGATGAGGAGGCCACAAATCACGGAGAGTAAACGGGAAACAGGCGTGCAGCGATGAGCGGGCAATGCCAAGGTTGCCATCGTGGCCGAGTGGGAAGTTGAAGACGATGACAATTTTGAGAGAAATATATTTTGTCTGGCGTTTAGGGAAAATGATTCCAAGGTAGAGGAAATCGTATTGTGATCTTCCATAAAGCAAATTTGAAAAGTTTTTTGGCCCGTTTGGTCATGCAGTTGAAAACATGTTTTTAGTGTTTAAAACACATAACAGTAGTGTCCAAAACCAGAAAAAACAAGTTTGGTGGCCCATCCCTATTCAGCTGAAGTTTGAAAAACGTTGTTCAAAAACATGGGCTTTTGAAAACATAGTCTGGGCTATTTTAAAACAATAAACAATATGTTCAGTGGCACTTCGGTAATAAAATTGAAAACTATTATGGCCCAGCTGATCAGCCTTTTTAATTGTTGTCTCCTCTCTTCCTCTCATCTCTCTTCATGCCGAATCAAGCATCTAGTACCAAAGAACTCCATCTCACCCACACACTGAATCAAGCCAGCAAATTCTCACCCACCTCCATAACTCCTCTCACCGACCCAGCTCCATTAAACCCATCTCCATTAATCCTCACCGACCCACCATATACGCGTCTTCTCTATACACCACATCACCAACCATTTCAGTCAATCAATTTTGTCCACTTGCTGAACTTGCAATAATTCCATGCCCAAATCCTAGGAAGAGATCCCACCCTCACCTACAAATCTTGGTTGCTAACCAAAAGCCAAACACTGCGAAGGACTTCGGCGCTAACCAACAGCCAAACTCACACAGTGCGAAGGGCTTGGTCAGGTAAATATTTGTATTTTTATTAATTAGTTGTTGCAGCTTTCTTTCACATCCCAATCTAAGTCAGATCAGTTCACATTAACCCAACGTAGGCCTTATTTAGTCCCAAATCCTCATTCAGATGGAAGCCTCATCTTCATCCTCCTCCTCTTCCTCTGTTGTGCTATACAGAGCATCTAATTCCTCCTTTGCTTCCTCCTCTGCTTCCTATAGCAAATCTCACCCTGTTCCCTTCCTAGTAGGTCTGCCTAAATGTGGTTTGTTATCATTTCGTAGCTACTGAATCATTTGGTTACTTGTATTATTGTAATAATTTTGTACCTAGGTCATGCATGTTGTCTTCATTGGGCCGTTTATCAATTTTGTTGATTTTTATCATTTTGATTAAGCTTAACTTGAAATTTAACCATGTGATTAGATTAATTTTGATGTTATATTTAATACCATGAAAGTTCGTGTAATTTGATTGATTATGGGAAAAAAAATCAGACTTTAGGGCGTTTAAGATATCACTAATTACATGAAATTACCCATGTTGCATTTTATTGTGAACAAAGTATGTAATTTTTTATGGAACACATGCTAAAATTTTAGTGTGATTTCCATAGAAAATTTGTACTAAATATATCATTTAAGTCTTTTTATTTAAGCATGCCATTAACATTTTTGCATCAAATTGATTAAAAAATTTAATTGATTTTCATAAAAATGTCTTATTTTTTTCTGAGTTCATTTAGTTTATCATATTTGTCCTTTTATTTTTATTATGTCATGCATGTGATTTATTTTAAAATCACATTAATTTCTTTTCTTTAACGAGCATGTCAAGATTTATTGAATTTATTAATCCAGTTCCTTAAGTGCACTGCACTTCAGGTTTCATTCCATTACATGGGTAATTTATGACTTTGATCTACAATTATATGTTCTTCAAATGTGCAATTCTTGTTAATCCACTTTGTTAGCAACCTTGCAGCCACTTCAATTATTGGGTTTTGCTATCATATATGATCCTTGGCCTTGCTTATATTAAAATTCAGAAAACCTATCTTGAAATTTTCAGATTTAGACCTTAGTTTGAAGTTAATGCCTGCTGCTTGGTAGTTTTTACTGAGTAGGTAAATGTTTGTTAATCCATATCATACAATTTCAAATGACAATTAGCTGTAACTATACCAAAATTTATTTAGATGGATGAGAGAGCGGCTAATGCCGAGGAGAGGAAGTTGTGGCCTACTGCAGTCGAAAGGCATTTCATTGAAGAATTGTTAGAAAAGGATGCAAAAGGGAGTATACCCCAAGGCCAGTTCAAGAGTGGAACCTGGACAGCTATTACGAATGAGTTTAACAAACGCACGAATAGAGGTTTCAACAAGACA
This sequence comes from Quercus variabilis, assembly GCA_030445155.1. NCBI lineage: Eukaryota > Viridiplantae > Streptophyta > Magnoliopsida > Fagales > Fagaceae > Quercus > Quercus variabilis. The sequence goes on along the minus strand of CP129449.1, from coordinate 30,936,903 downwards.
CAACTTACACAAAAATATCAACGAATGAAAACCCAACACCGCACATTCTCCTAGCTCATCGCACGTACAGGAATGGGATGGGACCCCATTTCAAATACTGTGACGGCCAGTGAGGAAGCATGTGTTGCTGCATTTGCGGTAAGTCCTTTAACATACTCCAAGAAAAAATTATTACAATTAGCTATATGCATGGTTTATGGTTGTAAATAAAATGTCGCTGAAATCTACCTTGTGTTCATTATTGCATGGCCCATCTTTTAAACACTGAATGTATTCACAACTAAAAAAGATAAGTACTTCAAAAACAAAAATGTGAAACCAGCACTATATTGTAAGTGTATAACTATTGTAGTTTTGTGAATTATTCTCAATTGTATTGTGCTTAGTTGGATCTATTGGTGTTAATGTGAAATGGGCTTCGTTTATCCAGCTACTTTTGTGCTTGTCCTTTTTTTTTTTTGGGCTATTACTCTGTGTGTGTTCTCATGGATCTATTGGTACTGATCATTGTTACAAACAAATATGTTTGTGTTTGTGTTTTGTTGTTCATAATGTTTGTCCCTTTGAGGTGGTGATGAAATTATGTTCAAGGGTTCAAGGTACTGTTACTGTTGGTTTGTTTTGCAAACTAGACTGGAACTGAATTAAGAATAAAACCTGTTACACTCTATTTTCAACTCATAATTTTAGATCAAAAACTATGTGTAATACCGTTTTTTGAAGCATCCAAAATTGTTGTCTCCATCATGAAAGTGATGAGCTAGGAAAGTGATGGACTATGGTACGATTTAAAATTAAATGGAAAGTGAGTTGCTTAGAACATATTAATAAGTGATTAGGCACCTCACAAAGAACACAAATTGTTCAAATAAAGGCTCTTGTGTAAGAAATATTTTCAGTTATATATGTGACATTTTGGTATAAAGTTTGATGACATGTTGTTACTCTTTCTGTTTTTGGTATATAAGAGTGGATGGTTATTATAGGGTTATTATAATTACCCATCTGATTTGTATTGTGTTTTATATGAATAAGTCATCTAACCCATTATATATGATTGTTAATAGATCAATCATAAATTCCAAAAGTTAAAAAAAAAAAAAAAAAAAAAAAAGGGGCTGAGACACTATGATCTAATGGGCCAGCTTTGCAATTCAAACACAGCCACGGGTTTCCTCCAAATGTCATCTGCCCAACCAGCTCCCAACAGTGATGAAGAGAGAGAACTTGATGCAGCCTTCCTATCTAAGGGGATACATGTCAATGTAAACATAGATGGTGTGGATGATGTGGAGGAGCTGCCCACACTGAGTGAAGCCCAAAGCCGAAGGCAAGCTAAAAAGTGACCATGTGAACCATCTAATTCAAGCGGAAAATGGAGGAAAGGCCATTCCCTTGAGTCCATGACTGAGGCAATATGGAGTTTTACTAAAATGAAGAACCGTCGAGGGAAAAAGTCCACCGACACTAGAGAGTCTGGTGTGGGGGCTAACTCTGAGTCAATTACACAAGCTATAACTCTTCTCAACCAACACACTGATGTGGATCATGTCACCTATTGCAGGGTTGTGCAGGAGCTTCATAACCCCAAGAGTAGAGCCACTTTTTTTGCAATGACGGTTGATAGAAGAAGGGTCTGGATTGAGTTTATTGGGGGTGGATTGCAGTAGTGGTGGTTGTGGTTGACAGTCTAGGAAGTTAATCGATGATATGCACCGTGTAGATAGCCTAGGAAGTTAATTAGTACTCTTAGTTTGCCTCAATGTGAATAGGCAAAGTCTGGATTATGTTAATATTTAGGACAATGTTTGCATGCTGCCTTCCTTTATTATGTTGAATGCTTTGGACATCTATACTACTTATGTAAGAAATATGTTTTATGGTTGTCACTCTCTTCTATGAATTTCTTTGTTTGGTGACATATATATATATATACACGCACGCGCGCGCGTGCGTGTGTGTGTGTTAGTGGTATATATGTATATATTTGTGGTTGTCACCAGAAATGCTGAAATTATTCATTTGCACCTCAGTCTGATCCTTGGTTTCACTGGTTGCTCATCTGAATTTTTATGATCTGAAATTTTGTGTGATGCTTTGATATTTATATGGATATATATTTACTTATCAAAAAAAAAAAAAATTTTTGATGTTTTCTTTACATAATTTATGTGGTACACACAGTAACAGCTATATATATATAGTGCTTCCAACAATGGTTAGACTCACTTATATAGATTGACTTATATATGCAGAAATATATGAGTATTTTGGTTTGTTTTTTTTTTGGGTCATTCATTATTGTCTATGTTTTTTTGTTTTGTTTTTTTTTTTTTTTTTTTATTTTTTTTTTTTTTTTTTTTATGGGAGTGGGAACTAGTGCTTGACTTCATTGGTGCATATATTAATTTTTTTGGTTCTTCTAGGATTGGTTTGATGAATTCCAAATTTGAGGCCATTTATAGGAACTTTATTGTTACTGTTTGTGCTTATAACTTAACTACATTAATGCATTCAATTTGGTGTTATATAAGGTGGAAAAGCTTATCCGAATCCTTATGTAATTATATTTCATTAGATATGGTGCATTCAATTAGGCATGTTATTCCTAATTTGTCATTTTTTTAATTAATATTTCCAAAAAGTAAGTTGATGCACCATATTTTGCAAATTTATTTATGGTGTCACATATCTGCTTCATACATTGTCAGCTATTCGAAGAAACCTTAATTTCATTGACCATACAAGTGACATTGGCTGGAAGGAGTATTTGGCTCATCCTTTCTCTGTTGTTACTTATTTTTAGTTTTGCTGGAAATAGTTTGAAAGCAGCACACGAATTGTCTGCAAAATTTGTATACAACTCTGCCTAAAATGTGCAAATTCTTTGAAATCCACAGGTATGAGAGAGCCAAGCCTGTTATAATTGATCCAGGTCTATATAGCTTGCATAAATCAGACGTATTTTGGGCCTCGGAGCAAAGAAGTGTACCAAGAAATTACAGGTGAGAATTTTTGTTTATTGTCTCTCATTACTAAATCTTCATGCCTCCATAACCACCCTCTCTTTCTATTATCAGCTTTTTGTTCCTTTTTCACTTATTATTTGTATTAGGATGAGAGCATAGCTTTAGCCTTTTCAGTGTGAGTTTAATGACGTTATGGGGCAGTGAAGCAATGGTGAGAAAGAACTGTTGACAAAGGGGGAAAAAGTTGGACAATGAATGGGCTAGTGTTAATGCTCTTGCTTCTTTTGCAGTCTTCTTTTTTTCTGTACCTTCTGTTAAAACTTGCTTGAATTTAATTGGTGTAGTTACTGCTTATTATTTTTCTACTTTTCTAGTTTGTTTTGCCTGAATATTATCTGAGCACCTCACTAAACTTGGTAAAGTATTTGATTATCACCATGGAATGTGTTTTGGTCAATTATTAAAAGTTGTTTCAATTAAATTCAACTGTATGCATGGTTGTATTTTTTTTTTTTTTAAGAAGAATATGCGTGGTTGTATTGATTATTGAATACATAATTGAATTTAATTTTTTTTTTAAAATTATTTTACCATATTAGTTAAAAGATGCTAGCATCACAAACATGCTATAGAAATTAAGATTAAATCCATATGGGCATGTTTAGGTGATTATGTATGGTGGGGCATTTTATCGAGTTAAAGTTTCTTCCCTTACCTGGTGACAATGAAATTCTTGCTATTGATTTGATAAACTTCATGCAATGCTAGGCTAGGCAAGGCAAACTCCTACATGTATTACCCTTCACTAAGGGAGTGCATGCCCAATGAAATTGGGTATCAGAGGTAACTAGTATTTGCATGCCATTTCCCATTTATTAGAAGTGAGAGGACTGTACAATAGAAAGGTAGAAACAAGAATTTAATGTAGTTTTGCTTGATGAGGTACGCCTACAATAGAAAGTATTTGACTAATTCATCTTTAAGATTCACGTGTCCATGTTCCAATGAACTTCTTCTTCTTTTTTGAAGAAAAATGTTACAATAAACTCAATGTAAAGTTTATATACTAGTTGAGATTAATCCTAGATTAACGAAGGTTTTGGCCTACAGTAAGTTTTGGGCTCTTGGGAATATATCTCTAATATTGGATATTGATCGCTTATCTTGTTGAGTCCAGCTGATAGGAGAAGGTCAGAGAATTTCTCATTGGTTTTGGAATCCCACATTGGTTAGAAGAATAATAAGGAGGTGCACTAATTCTATTAAAAAAAATTTCAGAATTTATCTTGATTTCATTTAAGTTTAAATTCAAAAATCATATATCATAAATTCCTAGTTAAATTGTATATATACTTACTTACTCAGAATTGTAAATACTATTATGCAGAAATTTTGTGGTACTCACGTATATATACGTACAACCATTTATACTCATTTATATATATACTAACTTATATGTGTGTGTGTGTGTGTGTACTTCTTTATAGTGGCAGATGTGAACTTATTGACTGCCCACAGGTGTGATTCAGTTATGGCCGACACCGATTCAGATCTTGATTCAAGCATGGCTGAGTCCGATTCAGAAGAGTATGATAGTGAGGTGGAGCTTGAGATTGCCACAGCCTACGTTCAGCTGTGTATAAAGTACGTGCAAAAGTACTACATGAAGCGACCTATGTACACTAGTATCTTGAGTGGGAGGTCATATGTGATTAAAGTACTAGAAGGAAATCCCTAAGTGTGTTATGACATATTCCGCATGGCCAAGACCATTTTTAGGCACTTGTGTAATGAGTTGAAGCGGCTGCATCTATTAGAGGAGGACACTGGTATTGTTTCAGTTGAGGAGGCCGTTGCAACAATGCTATTTATTGTTGGACACAATGCTAACTACCGGCTAACTGTCAACCGCTTCCAACATTCTCTTGAGACCATTCAAAGGTGGTTCCGGCATGCCTTGCGTGCTATCCATGCTTTGGGATGTCTTATCATCCGACCCGACGATGATGCAACTGAGCTTCCTCATTCACTTCGAGGGAATGAGAAATATTATCCATGGTTTGAGGTATGCTTTGATTTTTCTTTTTTTAGTTCTTAGATAAATTATCATTTTGATTCATTAAAATGTTAAAGATCTGTGATAGAGAATAGAAAGAAAACAATATGAAGTATGAAAGAGTCCTAAAGTATTTATAGTTTTTATAATTTGAGGTTAATTGAAAAATATTAAATAAAGTATACAAGTTAACATATCAAAATTGACCTAGAAAACCTTGAGTACAAAAACCATTGAAAAAATTCCAATGTCAAATGCAGAAAAAGGTCCAATCGTGACTGTTGGTTGCAATGAATTGTTCAGAATGTTCCAATATCTCTAGTCACGTACCTAGCTATTTGGACAAAACTGTTCAGCCTATAATAATTGGATATATACATTTTTGTACCTTGCTACACTTCGCTTTGGCTCCCTTCATATTGTTCACACTATATTGCACATAAGTTTATTTTATTAATTAGAGCTACCTATTTTTGTAACAGAAATGTGTGGGGGCTATCGATGGGACGCATATAAGTGCCTCTGCCCCATCCGGTAGGACCACCGCATTCATAGATAGAAGGAGTGACATCACCCAAAACGTGATGTGTGCATGCAACTTCGACATGCGGTTTACGTATGTACATTCTGGATGGGAAGGGAGTGCAAATGATTCACCAGTCAAGCAGGATGCACTTGGACATGCCGAGTATGAGTTCCCTTGGCCGCCTAGAGGTAAAAAAAAAAATATTTTAGCACATTTTGGTGTTGGATTTCATCTTTGGGATTGAGATCTATGGGGTATTTTTGGTAAGCCATGTGGCCAAAAAGTTTAGTGGGTTTTAGCCACTTGTCATCCACTTTTATAATTTGAACTTATTTCAAGTAATTCAGTTGGATTTGAAATGTGGATTACCAAAGATGGTTCCCTTATTTGAGTTAAATAATTAACATTGTCCTCAGATGCCATGATGTCACTCCCATGATTTTGATCAACTATTTCTATAGAAAGTAAATTAATTTGCTACATCTGACTTGGCATTTCCAAAGTATTTGGTAGCATAGTACAGATGTGGAAATCCCATAAAAATGGGATTATGGAGCATTAAGATGAAATTCTTGTCTATGATAATTCTCAAAAACTAGATGTGAGACCTTGCTTATTGTGTGGTTATATACTCCTATTGTAGGATTGTACTACCTCGTTGACTCGGGGTATGCAATAGGCAGTGCATTCCTCCCCCCACACAAGTCCGTACGCTACCATACCCAAGAGTTTCGGGGTGCGAACCGGCAGCCTACTACCCCATAAGAGTTGTTCAATTATAGGCATTCCTCATTGCGGATGGTGATTGAATGATGCTTTGGCGTGTTGAAGGCGAGGTTCCCAATCCTAACTGAAATGCACTCCTTCTCCATCTCTAGACAACGACTGATTGTGACCGCATGCTGTACACTGCACAACTTTATTCGCATGTATAACCGGATGGATGAAATGTTTCAAGTGTGGGAAGGATCATTTGTGCGTAATAGCGACGCAAACCCAGTAGGAGCTGCACGTGTAGGCAGTGGGGGCAATGAAGAAGCTTTTAATTCTCGTGCACAACGAGCAATGTCAGAGTATCGTGATGCGATAACTACTGCTATGTAGGCAGATTACATAGGCAACCGTGATTGAGCTTTTTGGGAATAGATTGTAAATGTGGATAACATGGAAATTTAATTGTTGTTCACATTGCTTCCTCTCATTTCCTTGCTTTTTAGTTCACATTCTAAACAGAATTCCGTATGTTTTTTGGTTGGTCTTTGAAACAGTTGTCATCACTGGGAACATTTTTCTTTTTGCTTTTGTAATTCCCTCATGTTTGATATAATGGTAAACTAAATTATTGTGTTTGGTAGATTATGATGAGTGTTGAGATGAGTTCAGCTTTGGGAACACCATTTTCATTTTATAGTGTAGCAATTGCAAATGTGGACTGTTTTTTGGACTGAAATTGTTGGTAAAAGATAGCAATTGCAAATGTATTATTTTCCATGGAAAATGGTGTAGTGGCAGAGGGAATGCTAGGCATGGAAGAGACCCATGTTATTCTTTTCCTATTTAATTATAATAGCTAGCTCTTCCATGTTTTTCTTTCTTTCACAAATGTACTGGAGCTTTTATGAGTTTGGAGAGCTCGAATTGAAGAACTTGTGCTCAAAATTAATGGACAAATATGAGTTTAATCTTGGACAAAACTGTTAGTATATATATTGAGCACACAAAGTTTAAATATTTGTGACTTTGTTGAGCAAAGAGTCCTTTGTTTGTGGCTGTTTTAGTTATAGACTTATAGCTTACACAGCAAAGCCAAAGATCAAGGAAAGAGAGGGACTTGTGGGACTTGTACCCACTCTCTTTAATGTACTTTTCCTCTTGTGGGAGGTTCAGTTATTGGCCTAGAATCTTAGTGGGTTTCTTTTATTTGATGTTTTATTAGGTGCATGTGGGGTTTTAGATCGTAGTGATAATGATGATGATGTTGGGAAAGTAGTTCTTGGTGAAGTTGTTGCTATTGGTTGTTCTGACTATAGTGTTATGCTTTTGGAAGTTTTCTTTCTCGGTTTCTGGTTGTGGGTGTTTCATACTTGAGCATTTCCATTTCTTGAAATGGGTTTTTGATTGCATTTGGTAGGTGGTTCCTTTTTCTCTTGTTCCCACAGGATTAGAAATTTTACTTACTTTTTTTTTTTTTTTTTTTTTTGCTCTCTTTTAATTGTTTGCCATTTTTAGTAATGGGTTTTTATGTATGTCCCTTTTGATGTTTGATCTATTAAGGTTAGGCAAGCCGTGAATCTCTCTCTCTCTCTCTCTCTCTCTTCTTGAATGACTGAGCTCCAAGGACTCTGAAGGAGTTATATATTGATCTAGGTGTCTCATGTATTACGGTGATTCATGTGATGAATTTGTGTGATTGAACTTGCCTTTGCATTCTGTTGTGTGTCTGATTGTTTGGTTTCTACTTTATAGTAATTTTTCAAGGAACATTCAAGTTTGAGGCTCTCAAGCTAAGCAGTACCGCTTAAACTAAGAGCCTCTGCGGAATGGTAATGTTAAGTTATATTGTTCTTTGCTAGGCTCTTCTATGATATACATTAAAATAAAATAAAATAAAATAATTCTAAATAGAAAGAGTAGATAACAATTATTATTAGAAGGTTTGCAGCTTCTGAACTTAGTTGAGGGCCCGAAGCATAAAAATGAAAATTTCAAGATGTTGAAATCCTTTACATTATTTACAGCAGTGACTATGACTATGACTTTATTTATGGGTCTACCCAATTTTGTGTCAAGTTGATAATTTTCTCGCCAAATAATGTAAGATGTACTATAGCCAAACTTTGGATAACATCAATTTCAAGGGAATATAAAAACATTTTCAACTTTAATAAATGTTAATGAAAATTAGAGCATTCATCTAATATTTGTACTGACTATTAATCCAATAAATTATCACTATATTTAAAGTACCATTAAGCCAATAATATACTATTGTAAGTGAACGGTTTTAGACCCCTTAAAACATAACCAGATTGGTTAGCCTAGATTAATTAGCCAAGTTGTTACTTTGTCAAATTATGCAATTCTAGGTTAAAGAAATCAAATAATCATATGAATATATAAAGCAGCGGAAAATAAATGAACACAAGATATGATGACCAAGGAAACCACACGGTAAAAACTTGGGGAGGATTTGACATAGCTATCCTCAAGGTAAACCTGAATCCACTATGCGAAAAAATCGAAGTTCATACAGAAGGACTACAAGCTCCCCGCTTGACTTCCTAATGCTACCCACCAGTAGAACTTACTGACACGACCACGTGCAATCTCCAAATCCACGGACTCCTTCTTTCTTGGATCTCTTCAATCAAGTACAAGCACCCACGCTTATTTTTCTTTAAGCTTCAATGGCAGCAACCTTGTTGATCATCAAAATGTAGATAATATCTTTACCTTGAAAACCCTAAGTTTATGTTAAGGAAAGCTCCTCAAAGATCTCACAAGAGATTCACATAAACAGCAATATGAGCAACAAAGATTTAGAGAGGTTTGGGTACAAAATCCTAGATACAAAAGAGGCACTCTCTTCTCTCTCTCTCAAAAACTCTCAAAAACGTGGTTTAGGATTTCCTTTATATAGTGGGAGAATTAGATCTGAAACCCTAATCCTTATTGGGCTTAAGCTATTGTTTGGGCCGACTTAAAATTCTGCAGATACGATTTTCGATCGATCGAGCCTGTTCTTCGATCGATCGAACCAGGTAGAATATGAAGTCTTCTTCTGGCAGCTTGTATGATCTTGAATCTTGACTTGAATCACCTTGAGCATTGTCTAATAAAACCTATAGACTCTAAGATCTATATCTAGACAAGTTTGTGTTCATGATTTGCCAATTGTTCTAAACATTTAGAACCTAACAGTAAGAGTCAAGAGTCAGCCCCATATATATACCTAGCACTAGCAAAATGGATGACTCAAGATTGTCAAAAAATAGTACAGACCACATCAAATTCAAGAGGAGTCAGTAGTACATAATAAGATAATATGGGTACACAATAAGAACAAACACATTATCATAACAATTTGGCTTACACCATTGTCATAGTTAGCAGTAGTGCAAGCGCAGTGCATAACAAACACCATCCAATGAACATAATCTTGACCATTTTTTTTGTCTAATCCAAGGGATGGACCTTGTCATGCATTACCCTTAATTCCTCACACAACACACACAACTCTTCTTGTAGTTGTTGGAATTCCTCCGCATATGACAATGGCGTCTTCATGGGAATACACCATTGGAAAAACCTACATGCGTCCTTTGGGCAACATTGGAAAAGCCTGTATCGGTTCTCATTTCGCTTATCCGAAATCCTCACACTTGCTCTCATGCCATAGAAACAGTTGCAATTTCAGAATCGAAGGCCATCATCAATATCGTCATGCATTGCGTCCGACATCTGCAAGAAAAAGCCAAAAACCTACTCAGTTACACATTACAAAACGTAATCAACACTACAAAAGGACACACCATACATGTCCAAAGATCACAATTTTCTACATAGAACAATTGTGAAAAAGTATGTAGGCACTAAACTTATTGGCTTAAGAGTGCTGGTGGACCAAAATTGTAAAGGAAAATTTTAACAAAGTCCCTACAGAAAGGGCTGAAACAAAACAGTGGCCGACCAGGTTAGCATAAAGACCAAAGAATTAGGCTACAAAGCCTCCTTAGAAAAAGGGATTGTTGGTCCAAGAGAGTGGCCAACCAAGTAAGTGGCTAAAGGGAACACAAAATTAATTAAAGTTCCAAGAAAGAAGACTAATCAAACTTTAGTATGGATCCAGGCCAAGTCAGAGTAACATGAGCAAACTAGAGAATCAGCTAAGAACTCAACCAATTTATTTTAGGCATCAAAAAAGTAAAGTCCCTAGCATCAAACAATTTTGTACCTCCTAAACATGAGATTCCCTTTATTATACACACCTGACTCGGGAATGTGGGGGCAACTAAGAATTAAGATGGATATAATTACATTGCTCAACTTACAATAATCCAATCAACAATGGGCTAACCACACTCCATTAATTATGCTTCGATAGTTACAAGCTATTACTTGCCATCTACCATGACATCAAGATTCAAGGAAATAGCTCTCCATAAATAACCAATTGAAATGTTCTTAAAAGGAGGCAATCGATAAACAAGGTATGCATAAGAAATCTCCTAAAAAAGTATTGCTCTAATACTTTGGCAAAGAGAAGCTATTATGGCAATGCAATTTCCTATAACTGTTTTCAAAATTTTGGTGCAAGATTTATACAAAAAATTTTGAATTAGAAAACCATTGATCATAGAACCAAAACAGAGAAAACCGAAAATACTCCTAAACCTCACAAAACCTTTGTTTTGATCACTATCATTGAGGAATTGGGCTCAACAGCACCACATTATATCTATCATATCCAAATTGAATTCAACAAAATTCAGTCAAACCTGCCACAAATTCATCAAATTCACCAAGCTTAAATTCATGAATAATTAAACTAAACCCAATCAACTAAAACTAATAGTAAAAATGCACTAATGAAACTAATAATTAGCTACGAAGAATTTCATATTAGCTTAAAAATCACACTCAAAAGACCCTCAAATTTCAAACAACAAACAAGCAACATTGGATTTTGGTAGCTGAGAAGCCCTAGGAAAAACCACAAGAAATTAGTTCAGAAGATTTGTTAGCATTTTTTTTTATTTATTTTTCAGTTTAATCTTCCAACTCTTTCTCCGCTAATGATTCACAGAGTGTTAAGAAAAATGAAAAATCGAATGGGTTGTAAATCAAAAATTGTTTCAACAGTAGATTTCAAGAAAACCCTTCTAGATTTCAAGAATTAGGGCGTGTATGTTTGGATTGTAAATCAAATATTGTCTTAACAGCAAACAAAGAACAGAAAAAATGGGTTTTCCCGATTGGTGAGGAAAAAATAAAAAATAAAAAGAAAAAATACAAAATAAAAAGTGAGAAATTTGTGAGTGAAGAAGGAACTGAGTTGTTTTCACAAAAAACCCATTGACAAGCAAGGTGAAAGTGAGATGCGAACCTGGATCTTGGAGTTATGGGTCGGTGGCTACAAAAGCTCGATTGGTTGCTGAGTCTTGGAGTGCTAACAGTGGAGATGAGATCCAAGGAACGTGAAGCCCAGCCGTGAATTTTCTGAGGCGTAGATGGAGACGAAGACTGCATGGGTTTCGTTTTCTGCCCTCAGGGAAGAGAAGAGAAGGGATAATGAAGGAAAGACTCCAGCAACAGGAATAATGTCTTATTCTCTCTCCTGATTTAAAATGGTTATTTCGTACTTTTGCTCAGCTTTTTCTACAAAATTAAACACATATACCAAACACATTTTTATGGTTTTTGAACACTAAAACATATTGTTTAAACCATAATACCAAACACTTTTTTTTTTTTTATAAACACTAAAAACACGTTTTTCAAAAACACTTTTTAAACAACAATTTTCACATTTTTTTAAACAACAATTTTTGAACTCTATGACCAAACAGGCCCTTTAGATGCGAAAACCCGCCCATTTTCATCTCAAATTTGAATTTGATCATTTGAACGTGTCTCACAGAATTGACGGAATTAAAGGGCCGTTAATGGAGTACAATGACATTGTAGATAAGCTTACCTCATCAATTTTCAATGAGGTGTCTTATGTTTATTGGTTGGAAGTACAAGGTTAGCTTGCCAGCCTTGTAGTCTTGAACCACCTAAGAATTTCCCGTGTTTTGTAGCCGTATAGATGAGTCCATGCTCTGAACACTTCCACTTCAATCCATGTTCAGCTTTAGGGGTGTGCATGGGTCGGGTTGGGTCGGGTTGAGGGAATTTTTGGACCCAACCCACCATGGTAGGTCAAAAAAAATTCAACCCAACCCAACCTATCACATAAGTCCAACCCAACCCACATGGGTCGAGTTGAACTCATGGATTTGACAAATTTTTATTATTATTATTACATTTATTAAATATATTATTATTAGTATATATTATATATTTTTTAAAATATATAATAATATTATTAGTATATATTATATATGTATATAAAATATATTATATAAAGCACTTATCTATATATATAATAATAGATGAAGCAGAGAGAAAATCCAATTAGATTTCAATTGGATTCTCAATTTTGCGCCATTTGTCCTAACTAAAACTCAAAAAAAAAAAAAAAATCTAATTAGATTATAAATTTGACTCCAATTTTGTGTCATGTATCTTATCTAAATTTTCTAATTTTTGTGCCCAAATAAATGATGCATTAATATCTAACACGGAAGCCAAGAAAACCACAATGATAATGCTCATTAGCCTAAGCAAGAACATCTTACCTGCACACTTTTATGGAGATTATAAATTGGACTTCAATTTTGTGTCATGTATCTTATCTAAATTTTCTAATTTTTGTACCCAAATAAATGATGTATTGACATTTAACACAGAAGTCAAGAAAATCACAATGATAATACTCATTGGCTTAAGCAAGAACATCTTACCTGCACACTTTTATGGGTGATCTCAATAGAGTCTAAGCTCTTCTAATCCCCCAACCAGAACCAAAGAGTTTAACAAGAAAGACTATAAAAGCAAAACATCATCTCCTCCTAATTCCATATCGTCATCCCATGTCTCCTCCTTTCTCATCCTCTACCAACTAGATCCACACACTACCCTCTTCTCCTCCTTACGGATTTCTCAGAGTAAGGCCGAGTTTAAACACAATGTTCAATCCCACTCTTCCTTACTTTACACTCTCATACATTAGTGCTTCATTGGCGCCTCCTAAAAGATTCCAAGCTCAATGATTAGTTTTTATTTTTTAATGTCCCTTTATATATTTTAAATAATAAAATGCAATATTCTCTTTTTTCTTCACTGTAGCATCACTTAAATAATAAAATGCAATATATATATATATATATATATTTTTTTTTTTTATTCATTGTTTTATTTAATGCTATCCTATGTATGATAAACCAAAAAAAAAAAAAAAAAAAAAAGACCAATAGCATTACTTAAATAATAAAATGCAATATATATTTTTCATTGTTTGATTTAATTCTATCATTCGTGTGATAAACCCAAAAAAACAAAAACAAAAAAATTGGCCAATAGCATCATTACAATTAACCAGTTGTGGACGACTAAATTTCTCGGTTCGAAATAAAGTCAAACAAGTAAAAATAGTTTCACAAATATAAATTTGTATTGATGAATGTGTGGTACAATTCTCTGTGATTACAAAAGAGTTATCCTCTTATTCGATCTCCTTGAAAGACTTGTTGATTTGGATTGTAATAATGTAATTTTGATTTGAACACAAAATATCCTTCAATTTGGTTGAGGGATAGATCGAAGATTGTTGAAACAGAATTACAATGAATCTCTGGCTATGAGCTTATTAGAAATCCCTTGTTCTTCACGTTCTTCGTGTTCTTCGTGTGCTCTTGATGTGTTCTTCATCTTTGAAGGTTTGTGGTGGAAGTTCTTCGGGGCTTTAGAGGCTTGAATCCGTAGAGCTTCGCTGATTTGTGGTTTGTGATGTTTCTGGAGGCTTTTGAGCTTGATTCCAGTGAACTTTGAGATGATTTGGATGATTCCTCTTCGAATTTTCTTTATATTCGAAGGTTTATGATGGAAGTTCTTCGGGGCTTTAGAGGCTTGATTCCGTAGAGCTTCGCTGATTTGTGGTTTGTGATGTTTCTGGAGGCTTTTGAGCTTGATTCCAGTGAACTTTGAGATCTAGGAATACGATTTGGATGATTCCTCTTCGAATGTTCTTGTATTCGAAGGTTTGTGGTGGAAGTTCTTCGGGGCTTTAGAGGCTTGAATCCGCAGAACTTCACTGATTCATGATTTGTTGATGTTTTCGGACACTTTAGGCTTGATTCCCGCAAACTTTTGGATCTAGGCGAATGATTTGGATAATTTCTCTTCGAATGTTCTTTGTATTCGAAGTTGAAGTTCTTGAAGTTCTTGGAGGCTTTAGAGCTTGATTCCGGCAGAGCCTCTAGACTTCTGAGTGCTTCCAATGGCCTAGTCCTCTCCAAATCTCTAGATCTCCTCTAGATCTCTAGATCTCTCTTAGATCTCTCCCTCAGATCTCTTTCCAAATGCTTTAGGAAGGCTTCTATTTATAGGAGTTTAGGGGTAGGTAAGCGACACGTGGCGGAGTCTGATTGGTGACACATGGCAGAGCTTGATTGGTTCGCTTATGTCATTGCTTGCATATGCTGGAATGATTGTGTCATCGCTTACACGTGCAAGGTTGCTTAGGTCATTGCTTACACGTGCGAAGCTGCTTATATCATCGCTTGCACGAGCTGATGCATGATTGGTTCTTGCATGACACTTGGCAAATTTCTGTTGGTTTCTGAATAGTGATAGCAAAACCTAACAGCAATATGTGGCGCTTTGTAATTGGCTGCATTTTGTGGACTTGGTAGTGTGACGTGTCAGCTTGTGATAGGTCGGGAATTTTCCATGTCTACAAATGCCCTCTTGAGACTCGTTCACACACACAGCTTCAGAGCGTGGTGTGGGAATGAGTTTCGAAAACAGACTTTTACTCCTGGCTCTTCAAATGAAGTAATTGAAGGTGGCGGAGCTTTCAGCAGGATGAGATAATTTCCAAGGAGTAGACCCACCCATATGAAAGGTTTTGATGAGGCTGAAAAGAGGTTTGCAAGTATTTGAATGTACTTACATGATCGAGCTTTCTCAGCAGAGGTTAAGTTGAAGTAACTTCAGAAGAGTGTTTTTGAATTGTTGGCGGTGATCACATGGTGTAGAAGATGGGGAAGACGTGAGGATGGTGGCTGGGTACAGCGCGCAGAGCCATGGGGCTAGCCTCGTGTTTTTAAGAACCGCTGGTGAAGTTATATCAAAAGAGTATACTTCGGATTACGGCGAGGCCATGTGGAAAAGTGGCTGAGTGCGCTTGCGTCATCGTTTTACCCTGGTTGAAGTAATTTCGGAAGCTTATGGATTTTGGAGATGACGGTGTTGGTGGTGAAGAAGACGGGGATGAAGCAAAGCGAATGGGTGAAACATACGCCGCCAAGGTTCTGATCCTGTATGTCAGGAACCTTCTGATATAGGTGTTTCTGGGAGATACACCTTCGAATATGGTACTGACTGTATGTTGCATGTGGTCTGACAGTGAGTCATTGAATGTGCGTGTGTAATGGGACCGCACTGACAGACGTTAAGTTGAAGTAATTTCAGAAAAGTTCATTCTGAAATACTTCAAGTTGAATTTAAGTTGGAGTAATTCCAGAAAGTGTGTTTTGAGGTACCAGCAACGATGACCTCTGGATTCCACGCCGATAGGAACATAGAATATGGCTTTGGCAACCCTTTACCAGCCCCAAAGGCTGAACTCTGATGAGCTGGTGCCCCGGAGGTCGTTTCAAGTGTTGGATGAAAGACAATTTGTAGGATACCCCAACACTTTTTACCACCTTCACCTATTGACACTTGTTGGGAAAGCACAACAAAGTGAAAGATGGAGCTAACTTGTGATTCTAGTCTTAGAAACCAGCCGAGTTGCTGTTTGTTTCGAACCGCTGCTTCTGCTGGAAGACCAAGCAATTGGAGAGAGACTACAAAAGTCCTGAGGTTAGGAACAGGTGTCTCTGCTGGACTTGGATTTCCTGGCCAACCAAATCTGAAGAAGCATGGAACCACAATGCAGGCCTTGTTATGAATAATTTTATGGACGACTGTGGTCGTTAGGTGGAGAAACAAAATTTGTTTGGATCTCAAAACTACAATGATGCTGTGAAGAGGGTTTCTGCCGAACCATGGGAGGGTTGATTTCACACTGATTATGAAGTGATGTTGGTTGCTGAGTGTTGAGAATGATGAAGCCATAATGAGAAATGGCTGTGAGAAGGAGGACTTGAAAATTTGAGAGAAGTGAATCTTCATTTATGACTCAGTGTATTTTTCTGGATGAGTTCTTCATGAATTCGGCCCTTCTATTTATAGCGAAGAGACGAAGAATGGTGGATGTGAATTTTTGGTGAGACCGGTGGATGAGAATGGTAGGTTAGAGACTGGTATAGAATGAGAATGGTAGGTGAGAGAGATAAAGAATGGTAGGTGGGAATGTTTGGCACCGAAAGGGGAATTGTAGGTTGGATGGGTGACCCGATGTGATTTCAAGTTTAAGACACACTTGTGAGAGCTCATCTGTACTTTTGAAAGGGAAGTCTTGATGAAGACTAGAGAATAACCCTAAGGGGACCCAAACTAAATGGATGAATCTCAAATTTTGATATTGAGAGCTTTAGTTTTAGACATTGTCAGTACTTTGGTGATGTGGGTCAGATTGGCGACTTCCAAATTGCGAAAAACTGAGCAAGACAAGTTTGGCTTGAAAATCTTGACTTTGGGTTGATTTCAACACAAAAGACAACTATTTTGGAATTGAGTTATTTGTGCAATTTTTGAGTCTCAAATGATGGAAGGGACTCCAAAATTGGAATGTACGCGAAAAATTGAGCAAGATAGGTCCATCATAAAAATTTTGACTTTCGGTCAACATTTACGCAAAAGTCAACTTTTTAGAAATTGGACGTTTGCACAATTTCCGAGTTTCAAATGAAGAAACGGATCCCAAAATCGGATTGTACTCGAAAAACTGAGTGGGACAAGTCTGTCTTGAAAATTTTGACTTTTTGGTCAAACTCAAAAGGTCAAACTTGGTCAAAGGCCCTTTTTTTTTTTTTTTTTTTTTTGGTTGTTCGAACTGGGTCAGATTTTCGGGTCGGTTCGGGTCAAACCGGTTCGGCCTGGACAAACGGGTCAGACCGTAGTGGGTGGTGACGTCATCCATAACGTCACAGAGCTGGAGCGTGTACTGCGTGTGGCGCGTGTACGCGCGTGGAAGAGACCCGGCGCGTGTGAGCGCGTGACCTGACGATGGTTGCGCGTGTCAGCGCGTGAGAGAGAGCCAGAAGTTCTGGCAGCGCGTGGAAGCGCGTGTTGACGTTTTTGTGCCTGAAATTTTGGGGTTTTACCGATCTATGGTCGTTGGATCGAGCGGTTGCGTTATTTTTGTGAAACGAACTCTGGATTTGCAAGCCTGTGAAGGGGTAGGCCACGATCTCTGAAGCTTGTGGTGGCGCGTGGCAGCACATGGCTATGCTTGTGGGTCTGAAAGTTTCAGGTTTTGTAGATCGGAGGCCTCTGGATCTAGTGATGATGCCACTTTAACGAAATGAAGTCTGGATTTTTTTGCGAATTGGAGGAAGTAGGCTGCGATCCTCAAAGATTGTGGTGGCGCGTGGCAACGCGTGGTAGTTCCGTTGTTGATGGCCTTTCTGAGTTTTGGAGATTGAAGTCCATTTGAGATCCTTGTGGGGTCAGTTTTGTGAAATGAGATTTGGATTTTCCGCAAAACTGAAGGAGAAGTCTGCTAGCATTGTTGGACTCATAACCTTTGGTCTACTTCAGCGTTGGCTGCTCTGACAAGATGATGCCAAGTTCAGACTTGTAGGTCTTTAGGTGGGTGATGAGCCACCGTTTTCTGTATGTCATTCTTCATTTCAACATTTGGTGCAGTCTTCTTTGATTTTGAGTGCTGAGTGCATGCAAAATCTGACTTTGAACTTCAGTTGTTTTCACATTTTTGAAATGTGAATATAGCTTCTTTTTTTCTTTTTTTCTTCCACTGGCTCCATTCTCTATATAAGATGTGAGATTGGCTTTGTTCATTTAGACATTCGTAGTCTTCAGTCTTCTTCTCCAGCTTTCAAGATTTGATTTTTTTTTTTTTTTTTTTATGTGCTATGAAACCTTTTCCTGACAAAGTTTTTTGTTGCTTGTTTTTGTTTTGCAGCAGAGTTTTCTTTGGCAATTAAGCTGCACCAACACTTGTCTTTTCAACGCAGCCATCTTAAGAGTCTTTGCAACAACGTTTCTGTGAGGATATGCAGCCAGACAACAATGCTATCACCAATACTTGTCTTTGAAGTCGTACTGGCTCTGATATAGGCAATGAAGTAATGTTAGGACATGTTTTTGTATGAAGGTGGGTGGTCCACACTTGTCTTTTCAACATAGCCATCTTAACAGTTTTTTGCAACGTGGCTACATCAAGAGTCTTTACCATGAAGTCGTGCTAGCATTTGTCCTTGTACGGAAGCCATATTAACACTTGCCTTCACAATGAAGCTGCATCCATATTTTTCTTTGCCATGAAGCCACGTCAACAATTCATTTGTATGGAAGTCATGCCAATATTCGTCTTCACCATGACATCGCGTCAACGCTTCATTTGCACTGAAGTCGCACCAATATTGGCCTTTGAAGTTGCATTAGCGCCAATTTTTAAAGGCGACAAAGTTCAAACATCAAGGGTACATAGTACTATCGCCAGACATCAAGATTTTAGAGATGCCAACAAGACTTTGAAGATGTAAGGAGCTCTCATCAAGCCGTCGGAGATGCCAACAAAGGTACCAACAGAACCTTAAAGTTTCAAAAAGCTCCCATCAAGACTTTGAGGATGCAAAGAGATGCCGTCAAAACCTTGAAGATGCAAGGTGCCAACAAAACCTTGAAGTTTCAAGAAACTCCTTTCAAGACTTTGAGGATGCAAAGAGATGACAACAAGACTTTGAAGATGCAAGAATTTCTCATTAAGACTTTGAAGATGCAAGAAAATGCCACCAACAACTCAACAATTGCACGAACATGCCCATAGAAGCAAAGTGATGCAACACCAATAATCTATCATCATTTTGGAGGAAGATGACATCATCCAGACTTCAGAAATATAATGTGAAACAACACCACTCAGAAGGGAGATGATGTAGTTCAAATTCTAGAGCTATGAAGTGGCATAACTTTAGAGACATGGGAGGATGTCCACAGAAGAGGGGCAATGCCATGAAGACTTCATTCTTTGCAAAAGAGGTTGAAGATTTTATTTTACTCCACAACCAAGAACTAACTTATGTTTATTATTAGTTCAAGGAAAGCCGAGTAACACCAATTCTTTGCAGCTATCTTTTTCTACCACAATGATCTTTGAGTATCATGTAGTAAGGAATTGATTGATCCTAAGCAACGCCTGCCAATTAAAGGGATCTCAAAAGCATAGTGACGACTTTTGAAAAATTCCTTAAGCTAGACTGGCAATCCTTCTTCTTTTTCATGTGACTGAACTTAGTGACAAGCACGAAACTGCCTACATACCCTGTCAAGGGATCAAGTCATCACGTAGTTCAAAAGGTTTTTTTTTTTATAATTTTTTTTTTTTGATGATTTTTTTTTGATATTTTCCTTTTGGATGATTTCTTTGTTTTGTTTTGTTTTTTTTTTTTTTTCCAAAAAGGGGGGCTCAGTGTGTAATAGTGGGTATCACCACTAATCGAACCCGAGACCTCTCAAGGGCGAATTGGGCATCCAACCACTACGCCACACTAGCAATTGGTGACATAAAGTGGGATTGATTTCTCTTTATTGGTATGCTTTCAAAGGTAATGGGAAGACATCATGTACCCTTGCAGCATTACAGTGGGCAGTTTAAGCTCTTGCCGAGGAGCAATCCTTGATGTTCAAGCGTAGAAGTGTTTAAGGAACTTCCCATTGATGGGTCCGATCCTTGCATCATCATTGTTGATCAACTTGTAAGCTTGGTTGGTGTTTACCCCCTGCTTGAGAGTTGAAAGTACATCACAAGCAATAGTCACATGGTTTGACCCGACAACTTCATCAAAGTCTAGATCAATCTTGTTTTCTTTGGCAAGCTTCATGACTTGTTCTTTGAAGACGAAGCATTTTTGGATTGGGTGGCCAATGATGCGATGATATTTGCAATAATTAGGGTCATCAATTTTCCCTAGGTCTTCTAGTCGCCTGCATTCTGGCAATTCAATTAGCTTCAATTACAATAGTTGTTCTAAGATGTTTGGCACATCTTCATCAGGGAACGGATATGCTTTTTGCTCACGTTCCTTAAAAGTTAGGCGACGCACTTCGTTCTTTTGCCATCCTTCAAGCTGTTTTTCATTTGCCTTCGCTCCTCTTCTTGGAACCTTGACTTCGATAGTATTAACAACCATTGGGTCTTTGAGGTTGACTTTTGCATTCCTATCATTCCTCCTTACTTCCTTTTTACTTTCCTTAAGTATGGAAGGATTTGTACTTCCATGGCTAGCAATGCTTAACTTCATATCATGCGCACAAGTTGCTAACTCTTCAAATGTTCGAAACTTTATCCCTTGGAGGATGTAAAGAAGTCCCCAATGCATGCCTTGGATGCACATCTCTACAGCAAAAATTTCAGAAGGTCGATCTTTGCAATCCAGGCTCAAAGAACGCCATCGATTGATATAATCGACCACCGGCTCATTTTCCCATTGCTTGGCATTAATAAGATCCATCATGCTCACTGTGCGACATGTGCTATAGAATCGGTCAAGAAATTCTCTTTCGAGTTGTTGCCAACTGTCGATTGACTCGGGTTCTAAGTTTGTATACCAATCAAAGGCATTTCCTTTGAGCGAACGGATAAATTTCTTTACAAGGAGACCTCCTTGAGTCCCTGCGTTCTCACAAGTTTCTACAAAGTGAGCAATGTGTTGCTTAGGATTTCCATGGCCATCAAACTGCAAGAACTTGGGGGGTTGATACCCATTTGGCATCCTTATGTTGTCGATGCGCTTTGTGTAAGGTTTTGAATATGTGAGAGAACTTGTAGAAGAACCTCCATATTGTGCTCGGATGGTATTTGTTATGTCTTGTAATTGTTGGACTGACAACGAAGCAACCGAAGTAGATTGTTCTTGTCGGGGAGTGTTTTCAATTTCTCTCCCTTCGTCATCCTTTGCGGATGTGAATTTATGACCATGGCTTGATTCACCAAGATCTTGTACTTCGAGTTTGTTCATTAAAGTTGCAATTTGGAGGTCCTTATCTTCAAGTGCTTTTGTGAGAAGGACAACTCTTTGCTCCATTTTAGCCATCTTTTCTTCCATGGTAGATGTGTTAGTCATCATGACTGACACAACTTCCCAAGATGATGGAGAAGGAAGTGAATTGAAGTGAGCACATGAAATCTCATTTTTTGGGTTCCCTTTGACAGAAGAAAGATCGTGTGACCAACTTCTTGTAAAGGAAGAAGGGGATTTGCCCCCATACTTGAGGTGTTCCAAGGTGGAGACGTCCTTGTTGATGACCTTTTTTCTTGCAAGAGGGTCTAAGGAGATGATTGTCTGGACCTTGGCTTCCTTGGTTGATTGAGATTGAAGTTGATTATTTGCTTTGGGTTGGCTACAATTGATTACACCAATGTAGTTGTTGGTGGTAGCCGTACCAAGTTTAGTTGAAGTAGCTGTTGAAGCTTTGATGTTCTTGCTAGAGGCCATTTGAGCTGACAGCAAGATGATGAAGATTTCTTTCTTTGAAGGAGAATGAGATGAGAGGCAGAGATGTCCCACCGGGCGTGCCAGAATATGTGGACGACTAAATTTCTCGGTTCGAAATAAAGTCAAACAAGTAAAAATAGTTTCACAAATATAAATTTGTATTGATGAATGTGTGGTACAATTCTCTGTGATTACAAAAGAGTTATCCTCTGATTCGATCTCCTTGAAAGACATATTGATTTGGATTGTAATAATGTAATTTTGATTTGAACACAAAATATCCTTCAATTTGGTTGAGGGATAGATCGAAGATTGTTGAAACAGAATTACAATGAATCTCTGGCTATGAGCTTGTTAGAAATCCCTTGTTCTTCGTGTGTTATTGATGTGTTCTTCGTCTTCGAAGGTTTGTGGTGGAAGTTCTTCGGAGCTTTAGAGGCTTGAATCCGTAGAGCTTTGCTGATTTGTGGTTTGTGATGTTTCTGGAGGCTTTTGAGCTTGATTCCAGTGAACTTTGAGATGATTTGGATGATTCCTCTTCGAATGTTCTTTATATTCGAAGGTTTATGATGGAAGTTCTTCGGGGTTTTAGAGGCTTGATTCCGTAGAGCTTCGCTGATTTGTGGTTTGTGATGTTTCTGGAAGCTTTTGAGCTTGATTCCAGTGAACTTTGAGATCTAGGAATACGATTTGGATGATTCCTCTTCGAATGTTCTTGTATTTGAAGGTTTGTGGTGGAAGTTCTTCGGGGCTTTAGAGGCTTGAATCCGCAGAACTTCACTGATTCATGATTTGTTGATGTTTTCGGACACTTTAGGCTTGATTCCCGCAAACTTTTGGATCTAGGCAGATGATTTGGATAATTTCTCTTCGAATGTTCTTTGTATTCGAAGTTGAAGTTCTTGAAGTTCTTGGAGGCTTTAGAGTTTGATTCCGGCAGAGCTTCTAGACTTCTGAGTGTTTCCAATGGCCTGGTCCTCTCCAAATCTCTAGATCTCCTCTAGATCTCTAGATCTCTCTTAGATCTCTCCCTCAGATCTCTTTCCAAATGCTTTAGGAAGGCTTCTATTTATAGGAGTTTAGGGGTAGGTAAGCGACACGTGGCGGAGTCTGATTGGTGACACATGGCAGAGTTTGATTGGTTCGCTTATGTCATTGCTTGCATATGCTGGAATGATTGTGTCATCGCTTACACGTGCGAGGTTGCTTAGGTCATTGCTTACACGTGCGAGGCTGCTTATGTCATCGCTTGCACGAGCTAATGCATGATTGGTTCTTGCATGACACTTGGCAAATTTCTATTGGTTTCTGAATAGTGATAGCAAAACCTAGCAGTAATATGTGGCGCTTTATAATTGGCTGCATTTTGTGGACTTGGTAGTGTGACGTGTCAGCTTGTGATAGGTCAGGAATTTTCCATGTCTACACCAGTCCCGTGCGGTAGCACGGGGTTACATACTAGTAGTATATAATATTAGTATTAGTATATATTAAATTTACAGCTGATTTTAAAAAAAAATTATTAAATATATAATATATTTTAAATATATATTAAATATGGGTGGGTTGGATCAGGTCGGGTTTCGCGGGTTTGTAATTTTATGACCCACACTCAACTCGACCCGCTATAAAAAAAATTTTGTAACCCAACCCAATCCACCAAACCTTAAAAACCGACTCAACCTGACAGGTCGAGTTGGATCAGGTCGGATTTAGCGAGTCGGTGAATTTTCTGCACACCCCTGTTCAGCTTTAATAAAAGAATCCGACTTTCCCAAAAACAACCCCAAACATGACATGACATACATCTCTATATAGTGTCCAAATCTTCTATCTCATCAATTGTGCTCCACTTTATGCTCCACCAATAAAATTTAGACAACTAACATTTTTTCATTAAATGAGATATCTCATTAAATGAGACAACTAGTCTCTTTTATTAAAATCAGAGTTATCTCATTTAATAAGAGAGGTTAGTTGTCTAAATTTTATTGGTGGAGCATGAAGTGGAGTACAAATTTGGACTCCTCTATATATGCCCCTCTCTCTCTCTCTCTCTCTCTCTCTCTCTCTCTCTCTCTCTCTCTCTCTCTCAATTCTAACTCTCAAAATCTCTTCAGCCTTTTATTTATAAATTAACAATCCTCCCTTAAGTTATGTCCTTTTCTTTCATTTCTGCCTAGGTCTTATTCGCGATTTTCATTATTTTTATATAAATTTGGTGGTTGGAATTTCGGTTACAAATTTAGATCATCATGGATAACAATAATTGGAGGCCAAATCCATCTCAAGGTCCTGTTGTAGGCGGCGGTGACGGCGGCGTTGGTGAAGCTGCCATGGATTTTGTTGATTGGCGGAGCCAAGTACAGCCCGATTCTCGTCAAAGAATCGTCAACAAGATGTAATTTTACTCTCTCTCTCTCTCTCTTGCTTTTGCTTTTTGTTTGTTTTACATATTTATGTTTACGGGTTGTGTTTGAGTCCGAATCCGATCAAATTGAATTTATTCATTACCTTAATTAACTTTTTTGGTGGAAATTGGAGAACTTTACAGCAAAATCTTCACTTTTTGATGCCACAAACATTTAAGAATACAGAGTTTAACTGAAAAAAAATTCTAGTCTGTATACTCAAGAGTAATGCTTTGATCAAAGGTTTTTGTGAGTCCTGTGTGTAGTAGGGACTAGGGAGTGCTATGAACATCACATCACCCTGTTGTGTCGGCTTAGTTATCCTCAAGAAGTGGAAGAGTGTGAGAATGCCGGAGCTTTAATTATAACTAATCCTTTTGATATATCACACATATGTGACCATAACGCAGGGGCTCTAATTATAGCTAGTTCTTTTTGGATATAACACAGATGTTACTGATGCATCCCCATGTACTCATTTATATATAGTCCAGATTGGCATAGTACATTCTCGGTGTCAAACTCAGCATGGGTACATACAATTTCATCAAAATCGTAGGGGTTGTTACCACATATACTCCTTCCTTTAACATGAAACTAGGCCCATCACAACCCATTAATCATGTGAAAGAGTAAATTTTCGTTTCAGATAGCTTATTTTTAGAAGTGTGGCCTGTTTTAATAAGTAAGGTTTTAATTAGCTATACTAAGGTAAAAAAAAGCAATGCTCTTAAAAATTGTTCCTAAACAAGCAAGGGGAAATAAACTCATTAAAATAAGTGGTAACAAACCTGGTACAGCTTTACGGGTTGGGTTTGGGTATGATGGTTAAAAATGAACTTATAATAGCTTTCATTTTCTTTCTCTTTTTCTTTTTTTGATTCCCCTTACATCCTATTCATTAGCTTAACTGGTCAAGTTATTCATTTTTTTGGAAGGGATTAGAACCTAACTGCTTAATCTTCAATTTTGACGCCATGCATTCAACAACGTAGAGTTTAACTCAAAAACTAGTTTTGATCTGGGGGGTCATGTTGTAAGACCCCATTAAGATTGTGAGGGCACTGTGCAGTAAGAGTGCAATGAATATAACATTTACATTGAGTACGTAAGTGTGGCAGGAGCTCTGATTATAACTAGTTCGTTTGGGATATCACATGGATGTGAGTAATGAATCTGCATTTGGTAGCAATAGTAGCTCCATGTACTACTCATTTGTATTTATATATTGCCCAAATAGACCTAATTTATTCTCAACGTAAGACTCAACACGTCCATACAACGTGCAAAAAATCCTAGGGGTTACAACAAATACTCCTTCCTTTTGAACTGCTAGTATGGCAGGAGCTCTAATTATAACTAGTCCTTTTGGTTTATCACACAGACGTGACTAACGAATCTCCATGTGCTGACAATAGTATCTTCATATTTCATTCTTGATGTTAGACTACACACGCGTCCATGCCAAAAAAAAATCCTAGGGTTATGACAAATACTCCTTCCTTTCACATAAAACTAGGTTCAGCATGTGAAAGGGTAAGTTTCCATTTTAGATAGCTTATTTTTAATAGTGCACCCATTTTAATATGAAAGGTTTTTTTAATTAGCTATAATTAGAAAAAAAGTAAAGCTCTAAAATAATTGTACCTAAACAAGCTGGGGAAATAAACTAGCCAAAATAAGCAGTAAGAAACACACAATTATTACCCTGTTTGGTTAGCCTTAAAAATGGAAATAAGTTAGCTTATTTCATAAGTACAGCTTTTGGAAGCCTCGCATTTTCTATGTACAACTATACTTTAATATAATAAACATTTTAAACAAAATAAGCTAATGAAAAAAAAAGAAAAAAAAAAAAAAAACTATTTCTAAACACAAAGCTCGAGTCTTCATATGCTTAGATTCTCACTGTCTTTTGTTTGACTAACTCTACATTCAACATTTTGAATATTGCATGTAACTGAAATGTTTAGTTTTTAAATATTGTTGTTAGGCCTGTATCTGTGCTCAGGCTTGCTGATGGGACTTGTGCTTTCATTCCATATATGAGCTTGATAAAATTGTGTACTTGTAGTAGCTTTTTATACCATAACCAGTATTTTATTGCAGTTCGTTAATTAAAAAAAAAAGGAATGGCATAACTGGAAGGATGAAAACAAATATTCAAAATAATGTTGGAAAGGCATGTGGTAAGTGTAGATGATCCTCATATGAAGAAAAATAAAAATCCTTGGAAATTTGACAATGTGTCTACAAGAATAAGAACCAGACAGGACTTTGAAAGAAAGTATTGTATCATGGGAGTTGACTACAAGGGCTAATAATGCTATTTTATGAGTTGGAAACAAAAGACTTGAGTGCATCACCCAAATATAGAGCTGGGGGTAGAATTTGTTGTGGAATACTTGAAGATTTCCTTTTTACAATCTTCACTTTCAATGCCACACACATTCAAGAACACAATATAACTGAAAAGCTAGTCTGCAGTCTGCACCGAAGAGTATTGCTTTGAGACCCCCATCAAGATTGTGAGGGCACTATGTATGTAGTAGAAGTGCAATGAATATCACATTGGAAGTGCACAATTATGTGGGAGTTCTAATTGTAACTTGTCCTTTTGGGATATCGCGTAGATGTAACACACCCCATGTGGTGACATTAGTAGCTTACTTTAACATAAGACTAGGTCCAGCACAACCACTAATCATGTGAAAGACTAAATTTCCATTTCAGATTGCTTACTTTTAAAAGTGCTATCTGTTTTAATTAGTAAGGATTAATTAGCTATACTAAGAAAAAAAAAAAGTAATGCTCTCTAAAATTTTATCTAACAAGCTGGGGGAAATAACTCACCAAAATAAGCTGTAACATACACACACTTGTTACCCTGTTTGGTCAGGTTCAAAAATCAAAATAAGCCAACTTATTTCATAGGTACAGATTTTGAAAGCCTTGCATTTTTCTAGGTACACCTGTACTTTTAAATAATAAACATTTTAAACAAAATAAACTAGTGAAAACAACGAAGCTATCCCAAACACCAAGCTTGAGTCTTTGTATGCTTGGTTTCTCATTTTCTTTTGTTTGACATTTTGAATATTGTGTATGACTGAATTAACGCTTTGTTTGTTTCACTGTAAAATGTTTTAAATGTAAATTTTTTACAATAAAGTATTTTCTTTTGAAAACATTTTACAGAAAAACATTTTCAAGTGTTTGGTAATTGGTATGACAAAATTTTCCAAGCACAAGCCATCAAAACCGGTGCCTCCTAGCCATCATCGGTGGCTCTGGTTTATCAAGCTCATATGTGGAATGCGTTTTTTGCTTTAACATTTTTGTTAGGCCTGTATTTGTGCTCTGGCTGGTGGGACTTGTGTCTCTCTGCTCAATCTAGGATGCATGGACACGAGTGTGGGTACAATATGGCGATATGAGCAATTTTTGAAAAATTATAACATGAGACAGCCAGTAGGGCACTGTTATGACACAGTTACGGCACCCCAAATAAACTGTTTGTGCTTAGCTACTCATTCCATATATGAGCTTGATAAAGCATGTGTTTGTAGTAGCTTTTCATACCATAACCAGTATTTTACTGCAGTCAATTATTAGAAAAAACTGAGGAAGGGCATAACTGGAAAAAGAAGAGAACACATATTCAAAGTAATGTTAGAAAGGCTTGTGGTAAGTGTTGATGATCCTCATATGAAGAAAAATAAAATTTCTCAGAAATATGACAAATGCATCTACAAGTATAAGAATTGGATATGACATTGAAAGCAAATGTCGTATCATGGGAGTTGACTACAAGAACTAGTAGTGCTATATTAGGAGTTGGAAACAAAACACCTGAATGCATCTCCCAAATAAAG
Source organism: Quercus variabilis (assembly GCA_030445155.1). Classification (NCBI taxonomy): domain Eukaryota; kingdom Viridiplantae; phylum Streptophyta; class Magnoliopsida; order Fagales; family Fagaceae; genus Quercus; species Quercus variabilis. Next base: position 30,908,612 of record CP129449.1, on the reverse strand, counting down.
AGCTAGGAATACAATTTGTCGAGGAACACTTGGGGGTCTAATATATGGAAAGCAAGGTATCATGTTAGTTGACTAGGAAAACATTTTCTGTTGACAAATTTTCCATAGTGAACCTTGAACAATCAAGTGGTACTATTAATTTTTTTCAGAGAAAAAAATATTGGGTTTTTGTTCATATATTTAAAATTTCATGAAATTTTATTTACTTATCAAAAAAAAAAAAAAAAAATCATGAAATTTTATGTGGTTTCTTTTCACTGTCAGCATAGTTTAACAATTTGGGACTTTTTTCTTTAATAGCTTAATTGTGCCTGTATGGTCAGTAACATAATAAGAGTATCTCCTTTTGTGTATAGAATGGAAACTTTGAAGAGGCATCTCCCTTTTTCTGGCCAAGAGGGATTACATGAACTCAGGAAAATTGCTATAAAGTTTGAGGAAAAGATTTATACTGCTGCCACAAGCCCGTCAGATTATCTACGAAAAATATCTCTGAAGATGCTTACAATGGAAACTAAGTCTCAGAATTCTATAGGCAATGCTTTGCCATCCAACTCTGCTGGCATAAGTCCCCAGATGCAGGTAAGAACATCAAAGAATTTTGTGCTTGGTTTTATTTACATAATCCACCCTGCTTCTCTCTCTGGTGTTGTGTTTTTGACAATTAATCATTATTTCACGTATCTTCATGGATTATATTCACGCACACATACTTACATGCATGTGTACATATACAGAAACATAGATATATGTTTATATATGTGTGTGTGTGCTCGATTTTTCTTTTCCAATAGTGAAGAAGGTATCGTTATTCATTACCTCTCATTTTTTGTGTGGCCAAACAGGCCCATAACAGCAACCATAATAATTACTCAATAGTGGTAGATTTTGTTATAAAATACTCGCCACAACAAGCTCATTTTAGAAAAAAGAATCCAACTTTCCCAAAAACAACCCCAAACATGACATGACATGACATACATCTCTATATATTCCTCTCTCTCTCTCTCTCTCTCTCTCTCTCTCTCAATTCAATCAATCAAAATTGTTTTCTGCCTGAAACTCTTCAACCTTTTATCTATAAATTAACAATCCTCCCTTAAATTAGACTTCGCCTCCTCATCATCACTCTATTTTAATCTCAAAATCGGAGTTCATATATATATTTATATATATATATATATATATATATATATATATGTATAAAGTTATGTGTTTTCTTTCATTTCTGCCTAGGTCTTATTACCGATTTTCATAATTTTTATATAAATTTGGTGGTTGGAATTTCGGTTACAAAATTTAGATCATCATGGATAACAATAATTGGAGGCCAAATCCATCTCAAGGTCCTGTTGTAGGCGGCGGTGTTGGCGGCGGCAGAGTTGGAGGTGGTGGTGTTGGAGCTCCCGGAGGCGGCGGTGGAGAAGCTGCCGTGGATTCTGTTGATTGGCGGAGCCAATTACAGCCCGATTCTCGTCAAAGAATCATCAACAAAATGATGGAAACTTTGAAGAGGCATCTCCCTGTTTCTGGCCAAGAGGGATTACATGAGCTCAGGAAAATTGCTATAAGGTTTGAGGAAAAGATTTATACTGCTGCCACAAGCCAGTCAGATTATCTACGAAAAATATCTCAGAAAATGCTTACAATGGAAACCAAGTCTCAGAATCCTATAGGCAATGCTTTGCCATCTAACACTGCTGGCAATAATAATAAATCCCCAGATGCAGGGATGGGTATGCAGCCCCAAGTTCATAATCCAGGGCAGTCACTTCCTATTCCATTATCAGCTAATCAGTCTTGCCAACAGATGTTATCTCAAAACATTTAGAATAACATTCCATCTGCTGGAGTTCAAAGCACTGCCAGTTTACCATTTGCAGTGCCTCCTGTCTCTGGTTTAAGTCAGAATCCTATCCCAAATGTTGTTGGCCATGTTCAGCTTTAATGCTTTAACGCTTTAACTTCACTTTTCTTGAGATATTTGTGGCGTTGATGGAATCTATTCTATATGTCATCTCATATGGATGTACATGCATGTTTAACAAGTTTTTTTTTTTTTTTTGGAGAAACTGTTTAACAAGTATTTAGTTATCTAAACTAGTAATTCATCAAAAAAGTTATCTAAACTAGTAAGGTACCTAAATAAGACTTGTTAGGATGAGTTCGTCCTCTTTTAATTTGATGATTTTACTGGCTGGACTAACTAAATATTAAGTGTATGGCCTATTCATTATATATACTGAAAATAAACTAAGATGGTAAATATTTGTGGCTTCATGTGATGGTCCTCGATCCTTGCAGGCAATCTTACTGCTGGTATCATTCTTCTTTGCCGCTAAAGTCAATCTTCAGCACCATTTTAGAACAACATATATGTGGTCATTTATTTCCAACATGTGGTATATAGAAAACCACCTACAATAATAAAATTACTATCTGGATTCTCAAATATATATATATATATATATATATATATGAGTAAGAAGTAAGCATGAATCATTGAATCCCTAATTGCTCTTTCTTTATGTTTTCCCCTCAAAAGCCTTTTTTTCATAAAATTTCAAGAGAGAATCCCATTTTCAAAATTCCTTTACCCAAAATTTTCTTTGTTTTAAAATGAGAATTTTTCCAAAAAGTCATGATGTTTTCCAAAGGACAATACTCATCTTTTCAAATGTAAGTAAATGGTGTTTTCTATCTTTTGTTTTCAATCAATTTCTTTTTTGCACACTTTTTAAAGAGGTTGATATGTATCCATGATTCATTTTAATTGAATTGATGGTATGTGATTAAGCTAACATATCCCCCTCCTTCCTACACTAACCATTTTGGTTTATTGTGTTTGTGCATAGGAGTGAAACTTGGAGAATAAACTTGGCTTATTACTCTAAATGCATGATGTGATATCTTTCCTCTCCCTTCCTTTCTTTTATGTTGTATAGTATTATATATTCACATGCTAGATACATAATAAATATAATACTCACATGCTTGTTATATATATTTACCTTCTTGCATTTTAATTTTCACATATTATTTATGTATACTCACATGTTTGCTTGTAAATTACTCTTTGCAATAATATTCTCATGTTATTTAGATATGTAAATAAGATATTATGTATATGTATTGTTTTCTACAAAACTTTTTCAAAAACAAATGCCAAGTATTCTATTTATCTTTCTAAAATACGAATGTTGTGATTAAATTAAAATAATGTGCTATTCTTTTGATAAGCAATGTAAGGTATTTAACACCTTTCCCACCTATAACCGAATTTTCAAGTCCAAGAATCTTTGGTTTGAGACTTTGGTTACCTTAATTAATTTAAGAACCCTTGAATTGGTTTTAGTTAGTTAGGTAACTAAAACAAATTAGACAAATAGGTGATGAATCACACTTAGAACAAAACCAATACTTGGTGACAACTCTATAAAATAAAAATAAGAAAAAAGATTCACACACCTTACCTTAGTAACACGTGCACATTTAACACATTGTCAAACGCCCAATGTGTGAATACTTGAGAGGGGAGAGCTCAGAACTCTCATGCCTCTCCCAAAATCTCACCGAAGGGCATCTACACTATAAATCCAACAGTCATAAGCTTTGATCCTTATTCAAATATGGATATTAGGAATTAATGCCGTTGACTTGCTATAAAACATTGTCACCAAACTACGCATAAATAGGCAAGATTTTACCTACCTCACCAACGTTATTCACTCTTCCAAGCTTGAATCCAATCTTCTCATATAAGAAGCAACATATTCCAAATGTGTTCTAGGGTGTGTCATGGTGCAAATAACCTTCTCTCTCCTTCACCAATCCCTTCTTTATGCTCATTATATAGTGATCATAATAACAATAATAAATTTTTTTTTTTTTTAAATTCTCCTTTGTGATTTAGTGTCTTGTGTATTTCTTCACAATGCAGTGATGCACCATTTGCTTCCATTTTTCAATTGGAGTGACTAGTGAGTAGTGGGCTTGACTCTCTTATATATATATATATATACACACACACACGCTTTCAAACATTGGTTGATAGGCTCAAGTTCATTTAAATTTTCCCTTCCAAAATCGACTCCAATAGTTGTTTTTTAAGAGATTAAATGTTATTTGAAACTAACTTCATCACACACGCTTTGTGCATGTGACGAGACTCTTTTTTATTTTTCTTTTGTCCTAAGTGTTATTTAAAAGTGAGATAAAGATAGTGTCTTAATTTTTAGGATCTTTCTCTACCTGGTTGTTGATAAAAGTTTAAAATTTTGAATTGAAAATCAAAAATAATAATTTAGGTTGGAGAAGATAAAGGAAAAAGCATAAAACTTTGAAATTTTTAAAAAATAGTAAATTACTGTATTAACCGTTAGTGTTTTTTAAATTTAAAATTATTTAACTAGAAAATATGAGCCATTTTAAAGGGTTAAATAATTTATATGAGAATATTTTAGTGTGCAAAATTATGAAACCCAAATAAAGAATCTTGTTATTAATAGTATATATAAATGATGATGAAGATTTCAATTATTGTAACTATTTGTTTATGATTGGATCCCAACCAATCAAAACTAAAAATATTTAAGGTTAGTTTTAAATATCGTCTCTAAAAATATAATTATAATCCGTTTAGATACAATTTATTTTACTAAAAATTAAATATTAAAAAAAATATTATAATAAAATAATTTTTAAATATATAAATAAATTGATTTTTTTTTCCTATATATAATCGTGGTAATTTTTGTAAACAATACACTGTTTCTCTTAAAAGTTGGAACAATTTTTGTAAACAGTGCACTGCGTCTCTTAAAAGTTGAAACACGCGCATTAAAAAAAAAGTTTATTTCGTTTTATTATTGCGTGAGTCCCAGCGTTAATAAAACGCAAACGATGAGATTGAGGATAAAACGCAAATCCAAACGCTCACTTTGTTACAAAAAGACGAGATTTTCATTTAGATAGAGAGAGAGGGAGAGAGAGATATGAGAACAAGGAGAGGGCTTTGTTACCCTAGAGTTGTTGAAGACAAGAACATGAGAGTTGTGAAGCGAAGGAAAGATTTCGCCGCCGAACAAGTTAGTAACCGGAAAAGAAGCCGGAATTCTTCTGATATCTCTGGAAAGCGTGACTTGTTCGATTCCTTGCCGGACGATCTCGTCATTTCCATTCTCCGCAAAGTTAGCCCCTCCGATTTCGGCAACGTTATCCTCACGTACGTCCTTCTCTTCTTCCTTATGAAAAATGAATTCCGACCAGTCCACCGGAGTTTCAGTCGGAATTGTGGTCTGAATTTCATTTCCGACATGTGAAAAACATTAAAGACTTTTTTTTTTTTTTAACGTAGTAAAATACCTGATATTGATGGGTTGTTTTTGAATTTTGAATCTGATGTAACTGATTGTTGTATGCAACGAACTTTTACAGGTGCTGGAGGTTAAACGGTTTAGTACTTAATTCCTTAGTGAAGCCCGATTTTCGTCAAAGAATCGTCAACAAAATGTAATTTTCCTCTCTCTCTCTTTTGCTTTTGCTTTTTGTTTTTGTTTTACATATTTATGTTTACGGGTTGTGTTTGGGTCCGAATCCGATCAAATTGAATTTATTCATTAGCTTAATTGATCAAGTTATTGACTTTTTTTTTGGTGGAAATTAGAGAACTTTACAGCAAAATCTTCACATTTTGATGCCACAAACATTTAAGAATACAGAGTTTAACTGGAAATAAAAAATTCTAGTCCGTATTCTCAAGAGTAATGCTTTGATCAAAGGTCTTTGTGAGTGTAGTAGGGGCTAGGGAGTGCTATGAACATCACATCACCCTTTTGTGTCAGCTTAGTTATCCTCATGAATTGGAACAGCGCGAGAACGCCGGAGCTTTAATTATAACTAGTCCTTTTGATATATCACACATATGTGACAATAACGCAGGAGCTTTAAGATCTAATTATAGCTAGTTCTTTTTGGATATAACACAGATGTTACTGACGCATCCCCATGTACTCATTTATATATAGTCCAGATTGGCATAGTACATTCTTAATGTCAAACTCAGCATGTGTACATACAACTTCATCAAAATCGTAGGGGTTGTTACCACATATACTCCTTCCTTTAACATGAAACTAGGCCCATCACAACCCATTAATCATGTGAAAGAGTTAATTTCCATTTCAGATAGCTTATTTTTAAAAGTGTGGCCTGTTTTAATAAGTAAGGTTTTAATTAGCTATACTAAGGTTAAAAAAAAAAAAAAAAAAGCAATGCTCTTAAAAATTGTTCCTAAACAAGCAAGGGGAATTAAACTCATTAAAATAAGCGGTAACAAACCTGGTACAGCTTTACGGGTTGTGTTTGGGTTTGATGGTTAAAAATGAACTTATAATAGCTTTCATTTTCTTTTTTTCTTTTTTTGATTCCCCTTACATCCTATTCATTAGCTTAACTGGATTATTCATTTTTTTTGGAGGGAATTAGAACCTAACTGCTTTATCTTCAATTTTGATGCCATGCATTCAACAACGTAGAGTTTAACTCAAAAACTAGTTTTGATCTGAAGGGTCATGTTGTAAGACCCCATTAAGATTGTGAGGGTGCTATGCAGTAAGAGTGCAATGAATATAACATTTACATTGAGTACGTAAGTATGGCAGGAGCTCTGATTATAACTAGCTCGTTTGGGATATCACATAGATGTGAGTAATGAATCTGCATTTGGTAGCAATAGTTGCTCCATGTACTACTCATTTGTATTTATATGTCGCCCAGATAGACCTAATTTATTCTCGACGTAAGACTCAACACATGTCCATACAACATGCAAAAAATCCTAGGGGTTACCACAAATACTCCTTCCTTTTGAGCGTGCCAGTATAGTGGGAGCTCTAATTATTACTAGTCCGTTTGTTTTATCACACAGATGTGACTAATGAATCTCCATATGCTGACAATAGTATCTTCATATTTCATTCTTGATGTTAGATTCAACACCCGTCCATACCAAAAAAAAAAAAATTCCTTGGGTTACAACAAACACTCCTTCCTTTCACATAAAATTAGGTTCAGCATGTGAAAGTGTAAGTTTCCATTTCGGATAGCTTATTGTTAATAGTGCACCCGTTTTAATATGAAAGGTTTTTTAATTAGCTATAATTAGAAAAAAAAAAAAAAAAAAGTAAAGCTCTAAAATAATTGTACCTAAACAAGCTGGGGAAATAAACTAGCCAAAATAAGCAGTAAGAAACACACAATTATTACCCTGTTTGGTTAGCCTTAAAAATGGAAATAAGTTAGCTTATTTCATAAGTACAGCTTTTGGAAGCCTATCATTTTCTATGTACAACTATACTTTCATATAATAAACATTTTAAACAAAATAAGCTAATGAAAAAAAAACTATTTCTAAACACAAAGCTCGAGTGTTCATATGCTTAGATTCTCATTGTCTTTTGTTTGACTAACTCTACATTCAACATTTTGAATATTGCATGTAACTGAAATGTTTGGTTTTTAAATATTGCTGTTAGGCCTGTATCTGTGCTCTGGCTTGCTGATGGGACTTGTGCTTTCATTCCATATATGAGCTTGATAAAATTGTGTACTTGTAGTAGCTTTTTATACTGTAACCAGTATTTTATTGCAGTTCGTTAATTAAAAAAAAAAAAAAAAAAAAAAGGGAATGGCATAACTGGAAGGATGAAAACAAATATTCAAAATAATGTCGGAAGGCATGTGGTAAGTGTAGATGATCCTCATATGAAGAAAAATAAAAATCCTTGGAAATTTGACAATTCATCTACAAGTATAAGAATCAGACATGACTTTGAAAGAAAGTATTGTATCATGGGAGTGGACTACAAGGGCTAATAATGCTATATTATGAGTTGGAAACAAAAGACTTGAGTGCATCACCCAAATATAGAGCTGGGGGTAGAATTTGTTGTGGAACACTTGAAGATTTCCTTTTTACAATCTTCACTTTCAATGCCACACACATCCAACAACACAGTTTAACTGAAAAGGTAGTCTGCAGTCTACACCGAAGAGTAATTCTTTGAGACCCCCATCAAGATTGTGAGGGCGCTATGTAGTAGAAGTGCAATGAATATCACATTGGAAGTGCGCAAGTATGTGGAAGCTCTAATTGTAACTTGTCCTTTTGGGATATCGCGTAGATGTGGTGACATTAGTAGCTTACTTTAACATAAGACTAGGTCCAGCATAACCACTAATCATGTGAAAGACTAAATTTCCATTTCAGATTGCTTACTTTTAAAAGTGCTATTCGTTTAATTAGTAACGATTTAATTAGCTATACTAAGAAAAAAGAAGTAATGCTCTATAAAATTTTATCTAACAAGCTGGGGGAAAATAACTCACCAAAATAAGCTGTAACATACACACACTTGTTACCTGTTTGGTCAGGTTCAAAAATCGAAATAAGCCAACTTATTCCATAGGTACAGATTTTGAAAGCCTTGTATTTTTCTAAGCATTTTTCTAAGCACACCTGTACTTTTAAATAATAAACATTTTAAACAAAATAAACTAGTGAAAACTACGAAGCTATTCCAAACACCAAGCTTGAGTTTTTGTATGCTTGGTTTCTCATTTTCTTTCATTTGACATTTTGAATATTGTGTATGACTGAATTAACGCTTTGTTTGTTTCACTGTAAAATGTCTCATATGTAAAATTTTTTACAATAAAGTATTTTCTTTTGAAAACATTTTACGGAAAAACATTTTCAAGTGTTTGGTAATTGGTATGAGAAAATTTTCCAAGAACAAGCCATCAAAACTGGTGCCTCCTAGCCATCGGTGGCTCTGGTTTATCAAGTTCATATATGGAATGCGTTTTTTGCTTTAACATTTCTGTTAGGCCGGTATTTGTGCTCTGGCTTTTGGGACTTGTGTCTCTCTACTCAATCTAGGATGCATGGATATGGGTGTGGGTACAATATGGCGACATGAGCAATTTTTAAAAAATTATAACATGAGATGGCAGATAGGACATTGTTATGACACGGTTACGTCACCCCAAATTAAGTGTCCGTGCTTAGCTACTCATTCCGTATATGAGCTTGATAAAGCATGTGCTTGTGCTAGCTTTTCATACCATAAGCAATATTTTACTGCAGTTAATTATTAGAAAAACTGAGGAAGGGCATAACTGGAAAAAGAAGAGAACAGGTATTCAAATTAATGTCAGATAGGCTTGTGGTAAGTGTCGATGATCCTCATATGAAGAAAAATAAAAATTTTCGGAAATATGACAAATGCATCTACAAGTATAAGAATTGGATATGACATTGAAAGCAAATGTCGTATCATGGGAGTTGACTACAAGAACTAGTAGTGCTATATTAGGAGTTGGAAACAAAACACCTGAATGCACCACCCAAATAAAGAGCTAGGAATACAATTCGTTGAGGAACACTTGGGGGTCTAATATATGGAAAGCAAGGTATCATGTTAGTTGACTAGGAAAACTTTTTCTGTTGACAGATTTTCCATAGTGAACCTTGAACAATCAAGTGCTACTGTTAATTTTTTTCAGAGAAAAAAATATTGGGTTTTTGTTCATATTTTTAAAATTTCATGAAATTTTATTTACTTATCAAAAAAAATTTCATGAAATTTTATGTGGTTTCTTTTCACATTTTGTTGCTTTAAGTTCTGCACTGTCAGCATAGTTTACCAATTTGGGACTTTTTTCTTTAATAGCTTAATTGGGCCTGTATGGTCAGTAAATAATAAGAGTATCTCCTTTTGTGTATAGAATGGAAACTTTGAAGAGGCATCTCCCTTTTTCTGGCCAAGAGGGATTAGAAGAACTCAGGAAAATTGCTATAAGGTTTGAGAAAAAGAATTATACTGCTGCCACAAGCCTGTCAGATTATCTACGAAAAATATCTGAGAAAATGCTTACAATGGAAACTAAGTCTCAGAATCCTATTGGTAATGCTATATGGGGAAAGGTGGATGCTATATGCAGTTGAATCTGTATGTTTAGCATCTGTTGGACTGCTTTCACCCTTAAAACAGGTTATGTGCTTCTATGTATTCTTCGTTCCACTTTTTTTTTTTTTTAATCTATATTTTAAAAATATTTTATTTTTTTATCCTTCAACATTTCATATAGTTTGGTGCCTGTTTTTGTTCTTTCATATGCAATAGGGATGAATATGCAGCCCCAAGTTCATAATCCAGGGCAGTCACTTCCTATTCCATTATCAGTTAATCAGTCTCGCCAACAGATGTTATCTCAAAACATTCAGAATAACATTCCATCTGCTGGAGTTCAAAGCACTGCCAGTTTACCATCTGCACTGCCTCCTGTCTCTGGTTTAAGTCAGAATTCTATTCCAAATGTTGTTGGCCATGTTCAGCTTTAATGCTTTAACTTCACTTTTCTTGAGATATTTGTGGTGTTGATGGAATCTATTCTATATGTCATCTCATATGGATGTACATGCATGTTTAACAAGTATTTAGTTATCCAAACTAGTAATTCATCAAAAAAGTTATCTAAACTAGTAAGGTACTTAAATAAGACTTTGTTAGGATGAGTTCTTCCTCTTTTAATTTGATGATTTTTTTGGCTGGACTAACTAAATAGTAAGTGTATGGCCTATTCATTATATATAATGAAAATAAACTAAAATGGTAAACATTTGTGGCTTCATGTGATGGTCCTCGATCCTTGCAGGCAATCTTACTGCTAGTATCATTCTTCTTTGCTGCTAAAGTCATTCTTCAGCACCATTTTAGAACAACATATGTGGTTCTTTATTTCCAACATGTGGTATATAGAATACCACCTACAATAATAAAATTACTATCTGGATTCTCAAATATATATATATATATATATAAGTAAGTAGTAAGCATGAATCCCTAATTGCATTTCACCAAGCATCACGTAGTAGAATGCTTACTCACTCACTCAAAGTATGAATCCCTACAATTCCCAATAAATTTTTATTTTTTTTATTTTTTTTATTTTTTAAGATGAAACAAAAGTTAAAAGATATAAGAGTATTCCAAACACCATCTTCCTCATTTAACATGGCTATGTCCCACTTTTTACATTTATAGAAAAATCATGTTGAGTGGGATATCAAGTTGTCTTCCCTTTTTATATATTTTTTTAATAAATGATAAAACCTATTACCCGTTTGTGTGAATCAACACAAGTGTGTAATAAACATCCACTGAAAGAAAAGTTGTGTTGGAATGCATGATTGGAGTCTTTACACTTATTTCTTCTCTCTCTCTTTCCTGTCCTACATCACATATCACCATATATATATATATATATATATATATATATATATATGTATATATATATGTATATATTTTCTCTCTCTCTCCCAATTCCATCACTCATGCGGCCCACTTTCATTTCCCTTGAATAACACTTCACAATATAAGCTACTTTGTACTATACGTGCTCTTCATGTCACTTGCGTTATATTATTATATTCTTCTTCCACATATGTAATGAATTATCAATTAAACACATAAAATCACCAAAATCAAAATTCAACCATAATTATTAGTCTCTAATTTTTTGCCTTTTTTTTTTTGGTATAAGTTACAGAGCTCGCGGGTTGGTGTAAAATTATAAATGGTGTTAATATAATATAACCAATCCCATTGCCGGGTTTTCCCTTTGCTATAAGGTGTTTAAAGCAAAAACTTTTCCGTATTGTTCCATTCTTGAGGTTAAAGATTCAACCCTAGGATCTTATGCCTAGAAAAGTATTTTAAGTGCAAAGGATGTCATCAAAAAAGGTATGGTGTGGTGAGTTGGGAATGGGTATTCTGTGTACATTAAAGAAGATAAATGGTTTCCTACTAAATGCTGTAGAAAGGTCATCTCACCACCACCTTCTCTCCCACCAGATATTAAAGTCAGTTCTCTTCATTGATGCTTCTAGTTGCACCAGACCACAATTAGTCTAGAAAAGTTTGTTTTGTTCTGTTTTTTTGGGTTAAATAATAGCTTAGCAAAGTTAAGTACTTGGAATTGGATTCTAATCATCCCCATTCTCTAAATCATCCTGAAGTGGTTGACACCAAGATCAAACAGAACAAGATCACTGGAGAATGGAAAGTCATCAAGAGAATGTCCTTTGACTTGTTAAACAATTCAAAAAATATCACCATGGATCTGATCATGTACAGATGATATATACACAGAAGCATCACACGCTCTATATGCATGATTAGAGATTTTCTTTTGTTAATATTAAAAAAAATCCATTTATTCCAATTTGGAATTTATGCATTTGTCGAATTAGGTTTATGCCATTGACAGTCATCAAAATAGCATTGGGTCGCTTTATTTTAATAAAACAAAGTTTTAACCAGCTTTAATATGAAAAAAAAATTAAAATATATTTATAATGATGATAGTGGTAGGATTAGGATTTGAGCCCGGCAGTCAATCTTAAGACAAGATTAAAAGAAATAAATACACTTTCAAAAATGAAAATCCGAAGTGGAAAAGCTTGTGTTGGATTGGAATTCACCTTTTGCGTGCAAGACCAAACTAGGGGTGTCAATTCGGGTTAGCGTGTCGGGTTCGTGTCGTGTCGAGGTAAGGGTATTCGACTAAATGGCTCAATCCTAACCCAACCCATTTAATAATCGTGTCATGATCCTTCAACCTTATCCCGGCCTGTTAATAAGGCGGGTTGACCTGATCCAACCCATTTAACACGCTTAATAAACGAGTCGTGTTGGGTTAACACGAATGTAACACAACCCATTTCAACCTACATAATATTAAATATAACATCCATTTAGAAATAATTTTATTTACATCCCAAAAGCAGTGCATACACTTCAAATCTTCAACCCATATTCAAAATAATATAGTTAAACAAAAATATGACATTCATCTAGAAATAAGTTATTTACACTCTAAAAGAAGTGCATACACTTCAACCCAAATTCAAAATAACATAATTTAACAAAAATGAAATAACATAATTCAACAAAAATATAATGTCCTTGGAACTCGCCAAATGCTAAGTGTCAATATTGAAAGAATTGGAGCAAACAATAGACTATTCCTGACTATAACTATGATTATCATCCATAGATTATTTGTTGATGTCCAAATTCATAACATCTTCCACAAGCTCATCCAATTTCATTTGTACAAGTTCTATGCCAAATATATATATATATATATATATATATATATATATATATATATATATAAGTATAAGAAGTTACAAAATATGATCATGCCTCAGCAGTTTTAAAAGTAATACCCATCAGATCTAGTTTATAGATTATCTTAATAAACCCACTTGCAAGATATATAGATGGTGTCCAACACACACACACACACACACACACACACACACACCCACACACACACACAGAGCATAAGACAAAAGCTACAATCATGTTCTTAATCAACAATTAATATATCTTATATATTAATAACGGCACGTGGGTTCAAAGTTTATAGAATAAAAACATTATACAGAAAAAATTACTACAAAATTTTGAAACACCAAGAAAATGGTTTTCTTTAATTCTAAAACTCGCTAAACACATTAGAGAGAGAGAGAGAGAGAGAGAGAGAGAGAGAGAGAGAGAGAGAGAGAACAATAACCGGTTTGAGACTTTGAGTTTGAGAATTAGGTGTAAGTCTATAAGATAGTAGAGTGAGTAGTACAACTAAAAAAATAAAAAAATAAAAAAAAGAAAGAAAGATATTTATAAGAAGGTTTAGAGATTTAGGATTTGTAGGGTTTAGAGATCTAGTATTTATAAAGTTTCAATTTTCAATTACATCACTTACAAGTTTTTTGTAATTATTCACTTTTCTTTTTAAAAAATATATGTTAGATATAAAAGGTATTTGACAAATCTAAAATAAATTGAATATTTATTTGTTATACGAGTTAAACGGGTTGTGTTAAGTAGGTCATTTCGGCTTGACACAAATAAATTGGCGTATCAAACGTGTCTATTACGGGTTACGCGAGTTGACCCGCTTATGACACGTTTCTTATCGTGTCGCTTTCGGGTTAACCCGTTTATAACCCAAACCTATTAAGACCCAACTCTAAACCGCAAAAACCCATGTCGGGTTTGTGTCGTGTTCGCGAGTTGGGTTGAACATTGACACCCCTAGACCAAACCATGAGGTAGGATAAAAACTTGGTCTAGATTGGGTTAAACCGTTAAAAGTAAACCTAGAATGCTCCTATGGTAACTTGGAAATGATTGACAGTGGGGGCATCAATGGAGACAACCGGGAAAATTGGATTTAAGTCTATTCCAGAGCTATAAATATTGCTACCAACCATGTCCGGTTTACTTCCAGTAAAGTTTTAACAGGATATCTCTTTTTGTATTAAACAAAAGCTGCCATATAACCTAATGGCGGAGCCACATTGAGATCGAAGGGGCATGGCCTCCCCAAATTTCTTTTAAAAATTTTCAGCAGATAGACTCTGAATATGAGTAATTCAAGCAATTTTACTATTCAAAAGATAAGATATGAGACCGCGACCCCCATCTCCAAGCTTCAGCTAATCTGAATCTGAGTAGAACGGCCACACAAGTTAATCTTCCACTCTTTTCTCAATTTCTATCTTTGATTTCTCATTCCAGCGTTGGACTCACTAAATTAGTGTCTTCTAGTTTTTTTCTTTTCTTTTCTTTTCTTTCTTTTTTACTTCTTCGTCCCACTCTAGTCACTCATTACTTTTCTCCTTTACTACTAAGTTCAAGACAATATGGTGTGTCAAATAGTTGTTTCTTTGCGTGTTATGGTTTGCTCTTGGTTCTACAGCGTGTATGGTCATCAAAAGCGAAAGTAAAATTCTACTCTCCTAGTATGACTTTTCTTGTCTTCTTTATTTGTTATTAAAATTAATAAATATATTATATAAGATATAGATAGAGTAAATTAGTAAAATTGATTATATTATATTATTTATAATATAATATAATATAATATAATGCGTATTTTTGTTATTTGATTAGATTTTTTTATTTTTAATTTAATAGTTTTAGTCTATTTATTAGCAATCTTTAACCTGTTAGTAATTTTATTTATTTATCTTAGTCGTTACTTGATAGCTTATAATTTAAGTTGAAAATCTAGAGATAAAAAAACTACTAATTCATTTTTCAAAAGAAAGGAATATGATAATTTAGAAAATAATACATTTTTGGTTTTAAACTTTCATTAAAGTTTATTTTTCGCTTCTAAACTTTCAAAAGTTCTTTTTTTGTTTATAAATTTTACAAAATATTCTATTTTTCATTATACCATTTATATATGTTAGTTTATGTCTAATGTGACTTAATGAAATGTTGATGTGGTATATAATTGGACTATACCATTTTACTTTAAAAAATATATAAACACGTGACTGGCAATGATTCCTGCATGTGAAAACTATTTTTTAGTAGGACGAAAAAATACTCACACTCCCTCAGTTGACACTACACACAACCCATAGTCACGAAAATGATATTTGGTGCATCATCTCTCGTGACTGAAGGACTATTTATATGCATTATTTGGTGCATTCCTTTCTCTTGGAAGTCCAGCTGTAATGACGTGTATATTTCCTAAAAAAGCATAGCATATAGGGTATTCTGTAGCCATATAGATGACTCCTTATTCAGAACACTCTCACTTCAATCCAGGTTCAGCTTTAATGCTTTAACTTCACTTTTCTTGAGATATTTGTGGTGTTGATGGAATCTACTCAGTATGTCATCTCATGACATAAAATTAATAAATATATTATATAAGATATAGATATAGTACATTAGTAAATTGATTATAATATAATATAATATAATGTGTATTTTGTTATTTGATTAATTTTTTTATTATTTTTAATTCAATAATATTAGTCTATTTATTAGCAATAAACCTATTAGTGATTTTTTTTTTTTTTATTTATCTTAGTCGTTACTTGATGGCTTATAATTTAAGTTGAAAATCTAGAGATAAATTTTTAAAAAAACTATTAATTCATTTTTCAAAAGAAAGGAATATGATAATTTAGAATATGATATATTTTTGGTTCTAATACTATTTTAGACCTTTGTATATGCTGTTGATAGAGTATATATAGCTAAAAATATATATATATTCTTGCACATTTTTTATTTGACGCTCTCCAAGATGAATTTCTAACTCCGTCATTGATGGTACCTGTTCCACTCAAATGGTTAGATCGGTTTTCTTTAAAAAAAATAAAAGAAGAAAATACAATTTTTGTTTCACTCTGCGTTATAAAATAAAATTACAAAAATCCAATTATCACAACAAAAAACACATCGCAGAAAGAGAAGCGAATTAAGGAGTGGAGCGTGTTTGTTGGTAAAGAAAATTAAGCGTGAGGATTGTACGAAGAGGCCTAGTTCCTCATGGTTTTGGTAGTGTGTAAGGTACGTGCTTTGTACAACTGTTAGTTAATAAATTTTTCTAATATTTTCTTTAAAAAATTAAGAATTTTTTTTTTTGAATTTTTCTAATACTTGAGAAGTAGTCGGTTTGCAAGTCTCTTCTTTGAATTTTTCTAATACCACATCAGCAGTTTGTAAAATGTTTATAGAATAATTTGTATCTGTAGTATTACTCTTATCGAAAATCTTAATAACAATGGGACTTGGAAAAGAATTCCTAAGCGGACGCATAAAAGTAAGTGGACTCAGAAAAGAATAACTAATTAATTAAAAACAAAGCCAAAAAAATAGAATCATTTCTCTTGTTTATTAGTTTAATAAAAATTATTTTATTTGCATTTAAATTATATTGTCAAATAAGTGAATAATTAAAAGAATAAAAATGATGTGAAAAATTGTAAGCAATCTAAAGCTTATGAAGTCAATAATAAGTCAAACACTTCGGTTTTATATTATATATATTAATTTAAAGACAATAGGAAATAGTGAGGAAGTACCATAACATTCATGTTATCTAATGTTCCGAACAAAGAGTTCAAATAAATTAAACACCCACTATTTAGCAATAATAATAATTAAGGCGAAACTACACTGTTAGTCCCTCAAGTTTATCTTATGCACAATTGGTCTCTCAAGTTTCAAGTAAGCGCAATTGACCCCTCAAGTTTTCAGAATAAGTGTTTCTTTAAAAAAAAAAAAAAAAGTTTTCAGAATAAGGAATATAAGTTATTTTGTTAACTTTCGTTAGTAATGTTACTTACATGGCTAACGGAATGATGACATGTTATTTTTTTAATGACGTGACATTTTTTATTAAAAAAATTGCAAAAATGAATTAAGTGTTTGCAACAACCAGATGATATAGTTGTTTCCGGTGGTCAAAGATAGAGGAGTTTCCGACGTGGTGGGGTGGTTGGATCTCACTTCGACTTTCAAGAAGCCGCAAAGCAAAGGCGTGGTGGTGGTGGTGGCGACAATGGCTAGATTCTATGTATAGGAATATGGTTCTTGTACTGTTATGCTTTTCAGAGACTTTTTGAAGATTTTTGGAGTGTCAAAAGGCATATGTATGTGCAAGAGAGAAAGCAGGGGTTCAGATATGGAGGCTGGGACACAAAGAAATGAAGAAAATAAAAGTTGTAGAGAGAAAGAATGTGTTATGTCAGAGGCTATATGTGTCCATGGCTAAGATCAATGGAAGCTCTTGGTGTCTTTGAGAAGTTGAGAAGTTAGGGTCTCAAGGATAATGATTGTTGAGTTTGATAGGTTCTTTTGAATGGTATAGGAATATGTTAATTTCTAGTATTGTTGATATTTGATTAGCTAAGCTGTTTAGATTGTAAACCAGTTGTTTTGGCAATTTCTACCAGTGGTATTTGGGCCACTTTTGCATATAAACTTTAGTAATACCTTGTCTTGTTCTAATTGTATTTACACGACGAGTCTAGGAGAGAGTTGGTCGGTGGCGGGTCTTAGAGTGCCACAATTAACGCTAGTGAGTAGGATGGCGGGTCTCATAGTGCCACAACTAATGCTGGCGAGTCAGATAGCAAGTCTCCTTCTCCAAAACCAAAGCCACCTGATCCGACTGGCTAAGCCCTTGAAAGAGGGCAAATCTACCCCGATTTGGTGTAAACATAGTAGTTTTCACTCAAATCCGGTGAAGAACTTGTGGTTTTTGGTAAGATCTTATTGTTTTCACTTACAGCCAGCTATGATCTAGTGGGTTTGTTTAAATACAGCTTAGATCCAGTGGGTTTTGCTTAAATCCAATGAAAATTTTGTGGTTTTTTGCTAAGATTTGGTGGGTTTTGCTCAAATTCGGCAAAGATCCGGTGCTATTTTGCTTAGATCCAATGGATTTTGCTCAAATCTATCGAGGATTCAGCGAAAAAATGCAGATCACTGTTGATTGGAACATTCGGCAGCATCATCGTTAGCTTTGACCAACCTGACTACCGACCAACTGAGTCTGATCCAACTTGACCCATGGGTTTTCTAAGTTAGTGGCAGGTCTTCTTGCCGATAACCCGATGTCATCGGGTCGGTTGCGAGTTGAGCACAAACTCAACCCGGATCAACCCGTGGACACCCCTAGTTCTAAATGTGATAAGATATGCTTGGTTCTATTATTTGAAAATTTTAATGCTTGGATTGGTATGAATATGTCTTAGTTTTTCCATTAACCCTTTGTTTGTTTTGAAGTAAAATATTTTTTGAAAAATGTTTTTCCATTTTCATATGTTTATTTACAGGTGTCAAACTTGTAAAATTGGGTGTTAAACCAAATAAAAAAAAAAATTATATTAATTTTTAATCTTTTCACTTTTTCATTGTTCCAACCAAACACACATGAAGCAAAAGAAAATATTTTTTTTTATGCTTTTGATATTTTTCATCCTTCCACTTTTTATATTTATTTTAACCAAATTAGTTAGTTTATTCTAACCAAATTAATATATATATATATATATATGACGATGATGATGATGATGATGATGATGCTCGAAAATCAGTAGGCTGGAATGCTTCGGGCTATGGTGATGGTTGTAAAACCTGAAAGGAAGGAAAGAACAATAAAGGGTGACCTGTGTAACCTAGCCAAGGATCCTCCGACGGTTAAGTCAATTTTCTCTCTATAACACAAGGATGGGAAACTGTGAATGGTAGAACTTACCTTAGATGAATGTGACTTAATCCTTTTATAGAGAGTTGGAAGTGAGTCTACTTTTCGGATCTACTACCATCATGGGAGATGTGTGGAGTTATATGGAGAAAATGAGGAAGATGGAGTACGTGGAGCGAATTATGGGGAATTCTCTCCATGTTCCGAAATAATAGATTGTGGTTTAATTGTATAGAGCTTATAGAGAGTTTTGCTGAAATTTACCAAGTGTTGTATGCTTTTCCATACCCTTATGAGCCTTGGACGATTAATCTTGGTCATCCATAACCTTGTGAGTCATGGACGACCATTCTAACTTGGATGGTTACTATATCTTATGGAGGGATCTTGTTCATGTTTGGGGTGCTTCTATTAGGCTTCTTTTTTTGTTAAACCCTATGAACGTGTTTTGGTCATGGACAACCACCATGGGCAAATTAAACTTGGTTTGGACCCTATCAATATATATATATATATATATATATATATATATCTTCTTTTAACGCCGGTCCACAGAGATGATGGATCCAAAGCCGAAACCCAATAGACAAGTGTTTTGTGCAATGAAAAATAGGGGTGTTCACCAAACTGTACAAATTGCACAAATCACCAAAATTGCCTGCAAAATGGCATAATTGCACCGCATGGTACAGTGCAGTTTGTGATTTTATAATAAAAAAATTGCACAAACCGCACCACCCTCTCTATATATTAATATATTTATTTTTTTAATACTAAATATATTATTAATATTTTAATAACCATAGTTTAAAAAAAAAAATAGTTTAATAACTCTAGTAAGTGTTGATTAGGAGAATCAACTGAAAACGAAGAAAAGCTAATTCAATAGTTTAAAACTTGGCCCAAAACAAAGAGAAAAATCAATTTGGATTGGGTAGAAAAAGCCCAAAATTTGAAAAATATACTTGTTTTAAACCATTTAAACTGCATTTTATACACCGCACTGCACATGTGACTGCAAAAATGAGGTGCAGTGTGGTTATGGTTTTGGCTAAACTCTAAACCTCACTGCACCGTACATACGACTGCAAAAATGAGGTGTGGTACGATTATGATTTTGGTTAAACTGCACCATAAAGTGCGGTGCTAAAAATGGCCAAAAACCGCACCACCCCTAATAAAAAAAAAACCCAAGATCACACAAGAAAATAAAAAGTTCATTCATATTACAACGATATAGGATTTCTTAAAAAAAAGAAAAAAAAAGACCAAGGGGTGGACAATTTGGTAATTTAAATAAGGATAAAAAAAAAAGAAATTAAAAACAGTCTCGGACTTTCTGTACTTTCGTTTAAAATTGTTGGGACTTGTTAAACTCCAAAGAGAACCCTATAAATTCTCCACAACTCGACCCTAGGATCCTTTTTCTCTCTTCTAAAAATAAAAAAAAACACATCACAACAGAACGAGAAGCGAATTAAGGAGTGGAGTGTGGAGTGTGAGTTGTGTGGAGAAAGTCTTGAATCCATCCTTCATACTCTTAGAGACTGAAAGGTGGCAAAATCTGTGTGGAAAGATTTGGGAATTGAAGAAGGTAACCTGGAGTTCTTTAGGCCGAATCTGGATGCTTGGCTGAAAATTAACTGTGGGATTAATAGAATGTACCCAAGACCCCGTATGCCTTGGAAAATTCTTTTTCCACAGGTGGTTTGGATGCTATGGCTGCATAGGAACAAGGCTATTTTTCAAATTGGGAAAATTGAGGAGGGCACTAGTGCTTGCTGTGTGAAGAAAGGAGTGGAGTTCTATGCCATTGTTCCCAATGGCCCGAACAAACCAAGGAGAACGCAAATCCAAGTGAGATGGCTTAAACCCCCTCCAGGATGGACAAAGCTCAATACAGATGGGTCCATGTTTGGTAACCTGATGAAGGCAGGTGGGGGCGGCATACTGAGGAGCAGTGATGGTGATTGGGTGGCTGGCTATGTGTGCAAACTTGGAAACATGTCAAGCACTGTTGCTGAACTGTGGGCTTTGAAGGATGGTCTTATTGTGGCCAAGCAGCTGGGGATTAATAATATTTGCATTGAAATGGATGTTGATTTTATTGTATACCTTATCTCTAATCCCGCTGTTGCTAATCTAATGCTTGAACCTCTCTTATCTGACTGTAGGAACCTGATAAAGACCTTCTAGGACCACACAATAGCTCATGTGTTTAGAGAAGCTAATGGTTGTACTGACTGTCTGGCATGCTTAGGAGCAGACCTTAACCATGATTTTGACGTTCATCTTTTGTATAACCCACCATATGTGGTGGTTGATTTACTGGCTAGAGAGAAAGCCGGAACTGCTTTTTGTAACAGACTTATTATTTCTTAATGTTAATCCATGCGTTGTTTACCAAAAATAGAAGAAAAGTAAAGCATGAGATCGTTCGCAGAGACCTAGTTCCTCACGGTCCTGGTGGCGTTAAGGTACTTACTTTACTTTCTACAAAACTGTTTGTTAATACTAAATTTTTCTATTACTTTCGGAAATAACAAAAAATAAATTTAAGAATTTGTTTTTTTTGAATTGTGAATTCAGATGGTACCAGTGGATGCCGATGATTTGTGGTTTGTTTATAATCTCATATCCCCTGGAGATTCTGTCATGGCTGTCACTGTCAGGTAAATAATTATTATTTATTTATTTAAAGCCTGAAAACTTTTTGTTACAGTAATTTGTAATTAGTGTTTTGTTTCCCAACCACACTTAAATTGAAGCCAAAGAGCCTTTTAGCTCCATTGGGAAAAAGGGTCTTCTAGTTAAATTTAAACACATAATTGCACTGAATTTGATTATTCTTGGAAAAGATAAACATTGTGTACATTCTATTGGTCAACACAACACAATCGGGTGTGAATTCAATTGAAAAATCTAATATATTGCACCCTAGGAACTGTTCGTAAAGTTTTCAGATAATACTAGGATTTTTAAGAAAATAACTACAAAACCCAAACAATATTATTAGTTAGCCAACGTTTCAAACATATTGCATTTCTAACAATTCGACTTCAGAGGAGTCGATTTTACTGTTCATATCGCCTATTTTTGCGTCACATAGATAAATAAATCGACTTCAGAGAAGGCGTTTTCTATACAAAGAAAACGACTTCAGAGAAGTCGTCTTCTTTGTATAGAAGACGACTTCTCTGAAGTCGTCTTCTTTGCAAATCCAAAAAAAAAAAACGAAACCAAAAAACGGGAAACCCAGACCTGCAAAAGAAAACGACTTCAGAGAAGTCGTCTTCTTTGTGTAGAAGACGACTTCTCTGAAGTCGTCTTCTTTGCAAATCCAAAAAAAAAAAAAAAACGAAACCAAAAAAGGGGAAACCCAGACCTGCAAAAGACCAAAAAAAGACGATTTCTCTGCAAAAGACCAAAAGACGACTTCTCTACAAATCCAAAAAAAAACGAAACCCAGACCTGCAAATGCAAAACTCAGGCAACCAATCAGGCCAAAAAAAAAAAAAAACGAAACCCAAACAGGAATGACAAATCCAAACCCAAACGAAACCCAAACCCATGAATGACAAATCTGATCTGATCTGATCTCGAAATGGAGTCGTCGAACGGACCTGACTCGGTCGACTATGAGGGTACGATGGTGCGCTCATTCAGAACGCCGACGATGCAGGCGCCACCACCGTCCAACTCTGCCTGGACCGCCGTGTCCACCCGCGTAGCTTAGGTTGAATAATTTCTCATCTGAAATACAAAAAAACTTCATCCCAGTAATTTCTCATCCGAGTAGCTTAGGTTGAATCTATACAAAGAAGACGACTTCTCTGAAGTCGTCTTCTTTGTATAGATAACGACTTCACTGAAGTCGATTTCTTTATCTACGTGGCGCAAAAACAGGTTATATGAACAGTAAAATCGACTACTCTGTAGTCGAATTGTTAAAAATGCAATATGTTTGAAACGTTGGCTAACTAATAATATTGTTTGGGTTTTGTAGTTATTTTCTAAAAAAATCCGATAATACTCATTAGGCTTTGGGAGCACACAATTTTAGAATTTGTTTGTTTCATTGGAAAATAGCTATATTGCACGAGCATAAACACGACACGGACATGGACATGAAAATATAACAATTTTTGAAAAATAAGGATACGACACGGCAGAAACACGACAGTTAAATAATTAATTATATTTTATATTTAGGCATATTTTTTAATATTTTTAGACATGAAATATGCTTATATCTAAAATTTAAATTATGTAAGAACTATAAATAAGTAAACTAACATTCAAAGTAGTACAATAATACACAATATTTAATTTTAATAAATAAATAAAACTATAGGACACACAAAAACAAAAATCACTTAATTCATAATAAATATTATAATTTATAAAGCAACCCAAAATGCTGAATAAAGAAATACATTGACTATGAGAATGGGCAATTAAAATAAAGTAAATAAATTATTATAATTGTTATTAAAATATAATTAATAACGATCCTTTTGTAAATAAAAGAAACAAATTGGGCAATTAAAAGTAACTTCCACAAAGTTTCCTTCCACTAACTTTTCTCATTTCCCAACCCGCTCATATGTCCTACACCATTTCCCAACCCACTCATCTCACCTGACCACTTTTTCTTCTTCTTCTCATTTTCAAAGTTCCCACGTCTCTTCAATCTTCAGTGGCTCAGGTGCTCTCCTTTTCTCCTCTTTTTCCTCTTCTTCTTCTTCTTTTGTATTTTCTATCTCACACCGGCTCTGCTTCATGCCTTCATCTCGTTCTTTTTTTTCCTTTCTTTTTCATCTCCTCTATAGAATATCCAGTGGCAGTGATTTTTCTTTTTATTTTTTAAGAGGGAAATAAGCCCAAAATGCGAGCCATTTACCGAAATCAACCGAAACACACCGGAATGGGCCATTACCATTCAGTCACCAAAATTAATATTCGAAGGAAAGAAAAAAAAAAAAAAAACAGAGAGAGGAGGTCGCCAGGTCGGACCTGTTGTCCACGCCGAGAGAGACAGATCGCCGGAAGGGACAGGGCACGGCGTCACTCAACGTTTATGGAGCTCGCCGATCGGCCTGATCTAGCTCCGGCGAGGGTCAGGGCAGCGGCAGATGTCAGAGGGAGAGTGGGTTGAGAACTTTGAGAGGTGGGTTTCTCAAAATGACTTCTCAGACTCAAAATCTGTGATTTTCTTTTTTTTTTTTCTTCACTGCTGGCGTGTCGGACGCGTCGGAGCCGTGTCGGAGCGTGTCGGAGAAACAAAAAAAAAAGAAAGAGAGGACGCTAGCCGGATACCGGAATCCGACGAGTCGTACCCGTTCCGGTGTCCGTACGTGTGGGACACCAACACGACGCCAAAAATGGCGTGTCCGTGCAACCTAGGAAAATAGTTTCAATGCTTTGCAGTTAAAATATATGTTAGTCTCTAAATATATGACAGTTTGAAATGGAATTAGTCCCTAAATATATAAAAGTTTGAATTGAATCAGAGTTACATAATTAATTTGGGGGTCTGGAATAACTAGATTGTAATAGCTCTTCACTTCGAAGCATTTTCTTTTAATAAGTAAAAAAAATAATAAAATAAAGAAATATATGGAGATATAACTTGGTGTGGTTTTCAAAAGAAGCAAAATTCTTCAAGTGTAAGTGTGTACCAGGCCAAAAATAATTAAAAAAAGGAAAAAGTTCTAAGAATAGACACAACTACTCACTTAAAAAGTGATGAATGAAAAAAAAAGTGAATTGCTTTTTTTTTTTTTCCTTCTCTCTCTCTCTCTCCTGAATATGCCTTTTGCTCTTATTGAAAATAGGCTTGTCTATTGCTTGTATGAATAGGCTTTTGATGGTTTGGGATATAAGTCATTTTTTTAGTGTTGCCTTTCTAATGAATTGCAATTCGATTGATATTGCTTGCTTTTGATAGCATGTTTCTTAATGATTATTTGGATTCTCTAATAGGAAAGTTCTTAGACAAGCGGCGACTGGAGGAAGAGATGCAGAACGTATGAAATTGAAGTTGGAAATAAAATTTGAGGAGGTATGACAAGTTTAAGACGATTGGCTCTTTTTTTTTTTTGGTTGGTTTTTTAATTTCTTAATTTTATATAGTTTATTGCATTGGAGGATAAGTTTTAATTCTCTCTCTGCCAAACCCCCCCCCCCCCCCCCCCCCCCCCTCCGGGCGGGGGCATGAGACTGTAGATAATTTGACATTTTGTTTACTATGCGTGGAATGGTCATTTAAAAGTTGGAATGGCACAACAAGATATAGAGATTTCTGGAGAGAGTTTAGGTACTGGTGTCAAGAAGAGAAATTGTTAAGGATGCCACAAGTCATAATAGTCATGATATGCACAATCTTCCTTTAGTTCTTGCCATCTTTCAATTTCATAGTTTTACTTGTACTTCCTACAACAATTAGGGATTTGAACATTGACTAATAAATAGCATGTTATTGTTAAGATAAGGAGGAATATTGCTGAGGCTTTGTATTTAAGTCATGTTTTGATAGGGAATGTGACATAGTAAACTTTAAACCATCATAATCTATGTCTGATGTTGGCACTACTGCAGTCATACTAGTTGGGAAATTGGGATGTAATGTAAAAAAGATTGTGTCATACACTACATTATCATGGATGGAAATTTTTTAAAATTTGTGTCTTGATTTAATACTGTATCTGAATATGATGATAACAGACAGCTTATTTTGTTACAAAGAATTAATGAGTACAAAAACCCATGTACTTCTTGCTCACACTACCTCCCCTCCTTTCTCCCAAGATACACACAGATAGGAAAAGAAGTATTTAATTATAGTAATGCAAAATTGTCTCATTAAGAGTCTTTTTTTCTTATTCTGAAAGCCAATGTGCTAAGCTTGTGTAATGTCTCATACATGATGTTTGCAACCCTAATGGGATATTTCATTTTTAATCATTTTTTGTTATACATGTATCTTTAGACACCAATGTTTGCCCACTTATAAATTAATTTGGTTCTGTGTGCATGGCACTTGAATTTCAACATTGAGATTGGAAGGCACAAATTATGATTATTTTATTTTTGAATTAGTAAATTGCTTGAGATGATTTTGGATAAAATGTTTTTCTTCCCCTCTCATATTCTTTCAGGTTGCAGATTATGACTCAGTAGGGTCTGTTTTGCGCATACGTGGGAAAAATGTTCTGGAGAATGAGCATTTAAAGGTAAATGCAATGCTAAATTGAAATAACTAATTATAAATTGATAATTCTCACTCTTGCTTTGTACTTATCAGTATTTCACTGCATATTGGGGCATTCCATACTTTAGAACTTGAGTTGCATTGACCTTTTGTGTTACAAAAGGTGTGCTTTCTTGTTAATTCTTTTAAGTCTCTAAAATGTGCAGTTGCTCCTTTTGTTGTCCAGATAATGTCTATACCATATGACATGGTATTGGTATCCATATCAAATTTGTTTTCAGCTTTTACAAGTAGACTTACATTCTGTTGATACAAATCATGCACACCTTTTTCATTTCTACATGCAAAACTCATGTAAAGTTGATATTAATTTCAGCCATGCTTTTGTTACTGTAATGTAGTTTTTATTGTAATAATACTCTATGGAAGAGGTACTGTTAACCTATGGACTGTAGGCATGCAACTCTTGCAAGCTTGTGTTTAAACATTATAAATGGTTTTGGTTCTTCTGTTAAGAAATCATAATTTATGATAAAAGTAGTAAAATTATATGATTGACATAGGATGACACGGGCATCTTTTATTTATTTTTCTATTACAATATAATATGATATATATATGTTGTAATGAAGAAATCTAGAAATAGACACAACAAATAAAGAATTATGTAAAAATTGAAAATTTGCTATTAGAAGTTTTATTAAAGGTTGTTAATTCCAGATTTAAAAGGAGTTAGGTACTTTTCAACATTCCTGACTGGACCACTATATGTATACTTTTATTTTAATTGTAAGGTACCGTTACACAGCTGAATTCCAATTAATGGTGATCATTTCCTTCCCCTCCTCTGCCGCCAATGGTTTACTATATAAAACATACTAATATACGTTTTCAATAGAAATGTTAAAATGTGCAGGACATCAGGGCAAACAGTAGGCCAGGGGTCCTACTATGTTGCAGAAAACTTATTTGGTAAATTTGTTATATCTTTTTTCATATTAGAACATAGAATTCCCTATTCTGTGGGGAATGAATCTAAAAATTGTACACTTGTTGAGCCTATTGTTTCGTTGTGACGCAAGAAAATTATCAAAGAGATCGTAAGAGAAATACTTGGTGACGTGAATTCTTCCTACTCATATGTACTCAAGGATCTAGTTGGAATAAAATCTCGTGTTGAGGAAATGGAGGATTTATGCTCAAGTATGGGGGTTGAATGATGTTCGCTTCATAGGGATTTGGGGAATGGGTGGAGTTGTTAAAACAACTCTAGCACAAGTCCTTTATGACAAAATTCATTCTCATTTTGATGGCAGCAGCTTTCTTGCAAATGTTAGAGAAAAAAGTGGAAACGGGGGATTAGTTACTTAACAAAAACAACTTCTTTCTGATGTCTTGTTTGAAAGCAATGTTGATATTTTGGATGCTCAACAGGGAATCAATGTGATAATGAATAGATTATGTTGTAAAAGGGTTCTTGTAATTCTTGATGATGCGGATCAACTTATACAGTTAGAGGCATTAGTAGGCAAGCGGAGTTGGTTTGGTCTGAGTAATAGATGTTGATCTCTTAGTTGTCATAATGATCACACTCCCTAGACCAAACAAACTCTGCTTGCCTACTAATGCCTCTAACTGTATAAGTTGATCCACATCATCAAGAATTACAAAAACCCTTTTACAACATAATCTATTCATTATCACATTGATTCCCTGTTGAGCATCCAAAATATCAATATTGCTTTCAAACAAGACATCAGAAAGAAGTTGTTTTTGTTAAGTAACTAATCCCCCGTTTCCACTTTTTTCTCTAACATTTGCAAGAAAGCTGCTGCCATCAAAATGAGAATGAATTTTGTCATAAAGGACTCATGCTAGAGTAGTTTTACCAACTCCATCCATTCCCCAAATCCCTATGAAGCGAACATCATTCAACCCCCATACTTGAACATAAATCCTCCATTTCCTCAACACGAGATTTTATTCCAACTAGATCCTTGTGTAAATATGAGTAGGAAGAATTCACGTCACCAAGTATTTCTCTGACGATCTCTTTGATAATTTTCTTGCGTCACAACGAAACAATAGGCTTAGCAAGTGTACAATTTTTAGATTCATTCACCACAGAATAGGGAATTCTATGTTCTAATATGAAAGCAAGGAGAGGGCTTTGTTATCCTAGAGTTGTTGAAGACAAGAACATGAGAGTTGTGAAGCGAAGGAGGGATTTCGCCGCCGAACAAGTTAGTTACCGGAAAAGAAGGCGGAATTCTTCTGATATCACTGGAAAGCGTGACTTGTTCGACTCCTTGCCGGACGATCTCGTCATTTCCATTCTCCGCAAAGTTATCCCCTCCGATTTTGCCAACGTTCTCCTCACGTACGTCCTTCTCTTCTTCCTTATGAAAAATCCATTCCGCTGGAGTTTCAATCGGAACTATGGTCTGAATTTCATTTCCGACATGTGAAAAACATTAAAGCCTCTTTTTTTTTTTTTTTTTTTTTTTTTTTTTTTTTTTTTTAATGTAGTAAAATACCTGATATTGATAGGTTGTTTTTTAATTTTGAATCTGATGTAACTGATTGTTGTATGCAACGAACTTTTACAGGTGCAGGAGGTTAAGCGGTTTAGTACCCAATTCCACTTGGCGGAGCCAATTAAAGCCCGATTCTTTGACAAGAATCGTCAACAAGATGTAATTTTCCTCTCTCTCTCTCTCTCTCTCTCTCTCTCTCTCTCTCTCTCGCTTTTGCTTTTTGTTTTTGTTTTACATATTTATGTTTACGGGTTGTGTTTGGGTCCGAATCCGATCAAATTGAATTTATTCATTAGCTTAATTGATCAAGTTATTGACTTTTTTGGTGGAAATTAGAGAACTTTACAGCAAAATCTTCACTTTTTGATGCCACAAACATTTAATAATACAGAGTTTAACTGGAAATAAAAAATTCTAGTCTGTATACTCAAGAGTAATGCTTTGATCAAACGTTTTCGTGAGTGTAGTCCTCATGAATTGGAAGAGCGCAAGAACGCCGGAGCTTTAATTATAACTAGTCCTTTTGATATATCACACATATGTGATGATAACGCAGGAGTTCTAAGTTCTAATTATAGCTAGTTCTTTTTGGATATAACACAGATGTTATTGACGCATCCCCATGTACTCATTTATATATAGTCCAGATTGGCATAGTACATTCTTAATGTCAAACTCAGCATGTGTACATACAACTTCATTAAAATCTTAGGGGTTGTTACCACATATACTCCTTCCTTTAACATGAAACTAGGCCCATCACAACCCATTAATTATGTGAAAGAGTAAATTTCCGTTTCAGATAGCTTATAAAGTGTGGCCTGTTTTAATAAGTAAGGTTTTAATTAGCTATACTATGGTCAAAAAAGGCAATGCTCTTAAAAATTGTTCCTAAACAAGCAAGGGGAAATAAACTCATTAAAATAAGTGGTAACAAACCTGGTACCGCTTTATGGGTTGTGTTTGGGTCTGATGGTTAAAAATGAACTTATAATAGCTTTCATTTTCTTTTTCTTTTTTTGATTCCTCTGACATTGTATTAATTAGCTTAACTGGTCAAGTTATTCATTTTTTTGGAGGGGATTAGAACCTAACTGCTTAATCTTCAATTTTGATGCCATGCATTCAACAACGTAGAGTTTAACTCAAAAACTAGTTTTGATCTGAAGGGTCATGTTGTAAGACCCCATTAAGATTGTGACGGCGCTATGCAGTAAGAGTGCAACGAATATAAGATTTACATTGAGTATGTAAGTGTGGCAGGAGCTCTGATTATAACTAGTTCGTTTGGGATATCACATGGATGTGAGTAATGAATCTGCATTTGGTAGCAATAGTAGCTCCATGTACTACTCATTTGTATTTATATATCGCCCAGATAGACCTAATTTATTCTCGATGTAAGACTCAACACATGTCCATACAACGTGCAAAAAATCCTAGGGGTTACAACAAATACTCCTTCCTTTTGAGCGTGCCAGTATGGTGGGAGCTCTAATTATAACTAGTCCGTTTGGTTTATCACACAGATGTGACTAACAAATCTCCATGTGCTGACAATAGTATCTTCATATTTCATTCTTGATGTTAGACTCAACACGCGTCCATACCAAAAAAAAAAAATCCTAGGGTTACGACAAATACTCCTTCCTTTCACATAAAACTAGGTTCAGCATGTGAAAGAGTAAGTTTCCATTTCGGATAGCTTATTTTTAATAGTGCACCCATTTTAATATGAAAGGTTTTTTAATTAGCTATAATTAGAAAAATGGAAATAAGTTAGCTTATTTCATAAGTACAGCTTTTGGAAGCTTCACATTTTCTATGTACAACTATACTTTCATACAATAAACATTTTAAACAAAATAAGCTAATGAAAGACTAAGGTGACATTAGTAGATGTAACACATCCCCATGTGGTGACATTAGTAGCTTACTTTAACATAAGACTAGGTCCGGCACAACCAGTAATCATGTGAAAGACTAAGGTGGCATTTGGGTATTGCGTTTCTTGCGTTGTGTTTTCTGTGTTTTTTTTTCCCCCCCTCCTGGTCGCTCGTCTGGCGCTGTTCATTGTCCATGAACAGTGATTTTAGGCTTATGAACAGTGCCAAATGCGTGAACAGTAATTTTTTAATTATTTTTTTTTATTGTTTTCAGTTTTTAGCAGAATAAGCGGTATCCAAATGGACCCTAAATTTCCATTTCAGATTGCTTACTTCTAAAAGTGCTATCTGTTTTAATTAGTAAGAATTTAATTAGCTATACTAAGAAAAAAAAAAGTATATGCTCTACAAAATTTTATTTAACAAGCTGGGGGAAATAACTCACCAAAATAAGCTGTAACATACACACGCTTGTTACCCTATTTGGTCAGGTTCAAAAATCGAAATAAGCCAACTTATTTCATAGGTACAGATTTTGAAAGCCTTGAATTTTTCTAAGTACATCTGTACTTTTAAATAATAAACATTTTAAACAAAATAAACTAGTGAAAACAATGAAGCTATTCCAAACACCAAGCTTGAGTCTTTGTATGCTTGGTTTCTGATTTTCTTTCGTTTGACATTTTGAATATTGTGTATGACTGAATTAACGCTTTTTTTGTTTCACTGTAAAATGTTTCAAATGTAAAATTTTTTACAATAAAGTATTTTCTTTTGAAAACATTTTACAGAAAAACATTTTCAAGTGTTTGGTAATTGTTATGACAAAATTTTCCAAGCACAAGCCATCAAAACCGGTGCCTCCTAGCCATCGTCGGTGGCTTTGGTTTATTAAGCTCACAAATGGAATGCGTTTTTTGCTTTAACATTTCTGTTAGGCCTGTATTTGTGCTTTGGCTGGTGGGACTTGTGTCTCTCTGCTCATTCTAGGATGCATGGACACGGGTGTGGGTACAATATGGCGATATGAGCAATTTTTGAAAAATTATAACGTAAGACAGCCGGTAGGGCACTGTTATGACACGGTTACGGCACCCCAAATAAAGCGTCTATGCTTAGCTAATCATTCCATATATGAGCTTGATAAAGCATGTGTTCGTAGTAGCTTGTCATACCATAACCAATATTTTACTACCGTTAATTATTAGAAAAAACTGAGGAAGGGCGTAACTGGAAAAAGTAGAGAACAAATATTCAAAGTAATGTCAGAAAGGCTTGTGGTAAGTGTTGATGATCCTCATATGAAGAAAAATAAAATTTCTCAGAAATATGACAAATGCATCTACAAGTATAAGAATTGGATATGACATTGAAAGCAAATGTCGTATCATGGGAGTTGACTACAAGAACTAGTAGTGCTATATTAGGAGTTGGAAACAAAATACACCTGAATGCATCTCCCAAATAAAGAACTAGGAATACAATTTGTCGAGGAACACTTGGGGGTCTAATACATGGAAAGCAAGGTATCATGTTAGTTGACTAGGAAAACATTTTCTGTTGACAGATTTTCCATAGTGAACCTTGAACAATAAATTGCTACTGTTAATTTTTTTCAGAGAAAAAAATATTGGGTTTTTGTTCATATTTTTAAAATTTCATGAAATTTTATTTACTTATCCAAAAAAAAAAAAAAATCATGAAATTTTATGTGGTTTCTTTTCACATTTTGTTGCTTTAAATTCTGCACTGTCAGCATAGTTTACCAATTTGGGACTTTTTTCTTTAATAGCTTAATTGTGCCTTTATGGTCAGTAACATAATATGAGTATCTCCTTTTGTGTATAGAATGGAAATTTTGAAGAGGCATCTCCCTGTTTCTGGCCAAGAGGGATTACCTGAACTCAGGAAAATTGCTATAAGGATTGAGGAAAAGATTTATACTGCTGCCACAAGCCAGTCAGATTATCTATGAAAATTATCTCTGAAAATGCTTACAATGGAAACAAAGTCTCAGAATCCTATAGGCAATGCTTTGCCATCCAACTCTGCTGGCAATAGTAATAAGTACCCCCAGATGCAGGGATGAGTATGCAGCCCCAAGTTCATAATCCAGGGCAGTCACTTCCTCTTCCATTATCAGCTAATCAGTCTCGCTAACAGATGTTATCTCAAAACATTCAGAATAACATTCCATCTGTTGGAGTTCAAAGCACTGCCAGTTTACCATCTGCACTGCCTCCTGTCTCTGGTTTAAGTCAGAATCCTATCCCAAATGTTGTTGGCCATGTTCAGCTTTAATGCTTTAACTTCACTTTTCTTGAGATATTTGTGGTGCTGATGGAATCTTTCTATATATCATCTCATACGGATGTACATGCATGTTTAACAAGTATTTAGTTACCTAAACTAGTAATTCATCAAAAAAGTTATCTAAACTAGTAAGGTACTTAAATAAGACTTTGTTAGGATGAGTTCGTCCTCTTTTAATTTGATGATTTTTTTGGCTGGACTAACTAAATAGTAAGTGTGTGGCCTATTCATTATATATAATGAAAATAAACTAAAATGGTAAACATTTGTGGCTTTATGTGATGGTCCTCGATCCTTCAGGCAATCTTACTGCTAGTATCATTCTTCTTTGCTGCTGAAATCAATCTTCAGCACCATTTTAGAACAACATATATGTGGTCCTTTATTTCCAACATGTGGTTTATAGAAAACCACCTACAATAATAAAATTACTATTTGGATTCTCATATATATATATATATATATATAAGTAGTAAGCATGAATCCCTAATTGCAATTCTCCAAGCATCACATAATAGAATGCTTAGTACTCACTCGCTCACTCAAAGTATGAATCCCTACAATTGCCAATAAATTATTATTATTATTATTATTTTTTTAAAGATGAAACAAAAGTTAAAAGATATAAGAGTATTCCAAACCCCATCTTCCTCATTTAACATGGCTATGTTCCACTTTTTACATTTATAGAAAAATCATGTTGAGTGGGATATCAAGTTGTCTTCCCTTTTTATATAATTTTATTAATAACTGATAAAACCTATTACACGTTTGTGTGGATTCACACAAAGTGTAATAAACATCCCCGGAGGCTTCGTTTGGTTCCTGTAAAATATTTTTCGAAAAATAAATATTTTTTGAAAATGCTATTTTCGGGAAAGGAAAATGTATTCAAGTTGTTTGGTTGTATTTTAAAAAATGCTTTGAAAAATATTTTCTGGTGTGTTGGTTGTATTCTTGAAAATACTATAGAAAAAACATTTTTTACTTGTTGCTCACATTTTCTCAGCTTCCAAACAAATATTAATATCATTTCTCAGTCCACAGTCACAAAAAAACAAAACCAAAAAAAAAAAAAAAAAAAAAAATCATCAAATCCAGTCAAAAGGAGAAGGCGTGTGGGTTCGAAGGCGACGGCAACGGTGTGTGGGTTCGAAGGCGAAGGCGCTTGAGGTGACCATTGGAGTCGATCTGGAGCTTGAGGCGACCATTGGTGTTTGGAGTCGATCGTTGCTTGATCGATGCGGTGCTGCAATCTGGTGCTCGGGGTTCGCCGGCAAACTAGTGCGATTCGGAGCTCGGAGGGAGCTGAGTTCTCTCTTCTTTCTCTTGCTCTCTCTCTCTTTTGCGCTTTTCGGAAATGATTTGAACTGAAAATAAAAACGTAAAACCATTTCCGGGTCAAACCAACATTTTACACGGTCAAATGAAAATAATTTTCGAAAAATGCTATTTTTAAAGCCAATCAAATAGGCTATTTTACGGAAAATAATTTTAGGAAACCATTTGAAGTCAAAACAAACGGAGCCCGAAAGAAAAGTTGTGTTGGAATGCATGATCAGAGTCTTTACACTCATTTCTTCTCCCTCTCTTCCTTGTCCTACATCACATATCACTGTATATATATATATATATATTATTTTTTCTCTCTCTCTCCCAATTCCATCACTCATGAGGCCCACTCCCATTTCCCTTGAATAACTTCACAATATAAGCTACTTTGTAGTCTATATACGCTCTTCATGTCACTTACGCTATATTATTATATTCTTCTTCCACGTGTAATGAATTATCAATTAAACACATAAAATCACCAAAATCAAAATTCAACCCAATTATTAGTCTCTAATTTTATTGCTTTTTTTTTTCTTTTTCTTTTTTTGTATAAGTTACAGAGTGGGCGGGTTGGGGTAAAATTATAAATGGTGTTAATATAATATAACCAATCCCATTGCCAGGTTTTCCCTTTGCTATAAGCTGTTTAAAGCAAAAAATTTTCCGGATTGTTCCATTCTTGAGGTTAAAGATTCAACCCTACGATCTTATGCCTAGAAAAGTATTTTGAGTGCAAGGGATGTGATCAAAAAAGGTATGGAGTGGTGAGTTGGGAATGGGTATTCTGTGTACATTAAAGAAGATAAATGGTTTCCTAATAAATGCTGTAGAAAGGTCATCTCACTACCACCTTCTCTCCCACCAGATATTAAAGTTAGTTCTCTTCATTGATGCTTCTAGTTGCACCAGACCACAATTAGTCTAGAAAAGTTTGTTTTGTTCTGTTTTTTTGGGTTAAATAATAGCTTAGCAAAGTTGAGTACTTGGAATTGGATTCTAATCATCCCCATTCTCTAAATCATCCTGACGTGGTTGACACCAAGATCAAACAGAACAAGATCACTGGAGAATGGAAAGTCATCAAGAGAATGTCCTTTGACTTGTTAAACAATTCAAAAAATATCACCATGGATCTGATCATGTACAGGTGATATGCGCACACAAGCATCACACGCTCTATATGCATGATTAGAGATTTTTTTTTTTTTTCTGGTTAATATAAAAAAAATTCCATTTATTCCAATTTGGAATTTATGCATTTGTCCAATTATGTTTATGCCATTGACAATCATCAAAATAGCATTGGGTCGCTTTATTTTAATAAAACAAAGTTTTAACCAGCTTTAATATGAAAAAAAATTAAAAATATATTTATAATGATGATAGTGGTAGGATTAGGATTTGAGTCCGGCAGTCAATCTTAAGACAAGATTAAAAGAAATAATTATACTTTCAAAAATGAAAATCTGAAGTGGAAAAGCTTGTGTTGGATTGGAATTCACCTTTTGTGTGCAAGACCAAACCATGAGGTGGGATAAAAACTTGGTCCAAATTGGGTTAAAGTAAAACTGGAAGGCTCCCATGGTAACTCGGAAATGATTGGCAGTGGGGGTATCATTAGAGACAACCAGGAAGTTGGTTTTAAAAAATTCTACTCTCCTGGTATGACTTTTCTTGTCTTCTTTACTTGTTAATAAAATTGATAAATATATTATATAAGATATAGATATAAATATAGTACATTAGTAAAATTGATTATATTATATTATAAATAATATTATATTTTACTAAAAAAAATTATATAATATAATATAATGTATATTTTGTTATTTAATTAGATTTTTTTAATTATTTTTAATTCAATAATATTAGTCTATTTATTAGCAATCTTTAACCTATTAGTAAATTTTTTTATTTATATTAGTCGTTACTTGATGGCTTATTATTTAAGTTGAAAATTTAGAGATAAATTATAAAAATTATTAATTCATTTTTTTTTTGAAAAGTTATTAATTCATTTTTCAAAAGAAAGGAATATGATAATTTAGAATATAATATATTTTTGGTTCTAATACTTTTTTAGACCTTTGTGTATGCTGTTGATATAGTATATAGAGCTAAAAAAAAAAAAAATACTTGCACATTTTTTATTTGATCCTCTCAAAGATGAACTTCTAGCTCCACCACTGATGAGACCTGTTCCACTCAGGCGGTTAGACCAATTTTCTTTATTAAAAAAAACAAAAAATGAAAAGAAACTCTGTTTCACTCTGCGCTATAAAATAAAATTACAAAAATCCAATTATCACAACAACAAAAACACATCACAGAAAGAGAAGCGAAATAAGGAGTGGAGTGTGTTAGTTGGAGAAGAAAATTAAGCATGAAGATTGTTCGTAGAGACCTAGTTCCTCATGGTCTTGGTAGTATTAAGGTACGTTTGTACAACTGTTAGTAAAATTTTCTAATACTTTCTGAAAAAAATTAAGAATCTTTTTTTGAATTTTTCTAATACTTGAGAAGTGGTCAGTTTGCAAGTATCTTTTGTGTATGGTTCTTTATGGCAATCTTATTATTAGAAATCTTAATAACAATGGGACTTGGAAAAGAATTCCTAAGCGGACTCATAAAAGTAAAGTAGACTCAGAAAAGAATAACTAATTAATTAAAAACAGAGCCAAACAAAATAGAATCTTTTCTCTAGTTTATTAGTTTAATTAATTTTTTTTTTTTTTTTGCATTTAAATTATATTGTCAAATAAGTTAATAATTAAAAGAATAAAAATGATGTGAAAAATTGTAAGCACTCCAAAGCTTATGAAGTCAACAATAAGTCAAACATTTTGGTTTTATATTATATGTAGATTAATTTAAAGACAATAATAAATGGTGAAGAAATACCATTACGTCCATGTTATCTAAAGTTCCAAACAAAGAGTTCAAATAAATTGAACACCCACTATTTAGAAATAATAATAATTAAACACCCAATATGATTGCCCAACTCACCTCAATTTCTTAGCAAATGGCCAGTTTTAAGTTTTTAATAATAAATGATGTAGGAGGATTATCATAGCAGGTCATAGGCTTAACCGTCAGCGCCAGCTTTGGCTGACGGGTCGAGCACTGCTTAAACTGACGGAGTAACCCTGACGGGGCCAAAATAAACTAAGGCTAAAGGTTCCAGTTATAAACCGACGGCTATTCAAACCTTGGATACTCATACAACAAGAAGCTGACGGCGACTTAGCTGAAGGGGGGAAAGTAGGCTGACGGTTTCAAGGCCGACGGCTCTGTAAAAGGTAAGACTTGGCCATCACGCATAGGAGGTTGCTTGTATTCCACGACCAGTATCAGAGTCCTATAAGAAAAGGATCCCGCAATCTACGCTTATGAGGATTCCTATAAGGAAAAGACTTCTGCTCCAAGGAAAAAGGTCAATCCTCAACTACTATAAAAACCCCAATACTCTCACAAATCAAGGTACGCATAATTGACCCCTCTCTAGCACTCTAGAGTTGAAAGAAGTTCTAACTTGACCTTCAGAGGGTATTTGGCCGACACCACACCGGTGCTCTCTGTTAGGTCATCTCCTTTTTGTTGCGCAGGTGTCGTTTCGAGCGTACAAGCATCGTGCAACTCACTGGTGAGATTTTCGGCATCATCAGTTGGCGCCGTCTGTGGGAAACTCGTATCAATCAAGCCGCACTATCGTTTCCCGGACTAAAGGGTTACATGGTACTTACTCGCTCAATGGCAACTACTAATGACGTTCAGGAAGAGGAACCACCCACGACTGCCCTCGAGAGACAAGTTCGGACTCTCGGTGCCGCCGTGGAGCGTCTCACCAAACGGAACCTCGACTTGGAAGAACAGCTACGCCAGAAGGATGCAGCACACAACGACTAACCGGAAGATCAGGAAGAAATTAGCGCTCCAAGGGGGAACCAGGAAAGACCTGAGGGCAGCCGCGCCCCAAGCAGGCCGGAAAGGCAACATGTGAGCACGCCATCCCTCATGGATGCGACTCCACCACATATTGCCGCCGAGATGCAAGCAATGAGGGAACAGATGGAGGTCATGATGAACGTCCTCAAAGGGAGAGTCTCTAGTGATCTCGACGATCTAGTTAACCGTACCGACTCGCCCTTCACTGCGGCCGTAAACTCCTTCCCCTTACCCCACAAGTTTCGTATGCCAAATATAGATAGCTATGACGGGGTGAAGGATCCCCTGGACCACCTGGAAACTTTCAAAACCCTAATGCATCTTCAGGGGGTAGCGGATGAAATTATGTGTAGGGCCTTCCCCACAACGCTCAAAGGCCCCGCAAGAGTATGGTTCAGCCGGCTGACGCCCAACTCTATCAGCACCTTCAAGGAGCTAAGCGCTCAATTTACTATACACTTCATTGGGGGACATAGGTATAAGAAGTCCACGGCATGCCTGATGAGCATCAAGCAAAGAGAGGACGAGACGTTGCGATCCTACATAACGCGTTTTAATAAGGAAGCACTATCGGTTAACGAGGCCGACGATAAAATACTTGTAGCAGCATTCACAAACGGGTTACGGAAAGGCAAATTTTTGTTCTCCCTATACAAAAACGACCCGAAGACCATGTCAGAAGTACTCTACAGGGCTACCAAGTATATAAATGCCGAGGACGCATTGCAGGCCCGAGAAGAGAAACCAAGAAAAAGGGAGAGGCAGGAAGACGCACGATCAGACCAAGGAAGAAAAAGACCCAAAACGGGGGATCGAAGAGACGAAAGACGATCTAAGCCTCCGGGAGGGAGATTCACGAGCTTCACCCCGCTTACCACCCCAATAGACCAAGTCCTAATGCAGATTAAGGACGAAGGGGCTCTGACCTTCCCTGGAAAACTGAAGGGGGATCCTAATAAGCGTTCCAGAGACAAGTACTGCCGCTTCTACCGAGATCACGGTCATGACACAGCCGACTGCTACGACTTGAAGCAACAAATCGAGGCCCTTATAAGACAAGGGAAGTTACAGAAGTTTGTAAGCAAGGAAAGAGCAGACCCAGCGCCTTAGGAGCACCCTCCCCCGCGTGGCCATGATCGTCCCAGGCCTCCCATTGGTGATATACGAATGATCGTAGGAGGGATGGCCACCAGACCGTCAAAAAGGGCTCGAAAGACGCACCTCCGAATGGTCCAAAATGTCCAAGTGGCGGGCCCAGTGCAAAACGTAGCCCGAACGGAAAGCCCTGTGATCGAGTTCTCGGAAGAAGACGCGCGACGTATCCACCACCCACACGACGACGCGCTTGTCGTCAGCCTACAGGTCGGGGACTACAACTTGCATCGGGTATTAGTCGACAACGGCAGCTCGACAGACATTTTATACTACCCGGCGTACCAGCAAATGAAAATCAGCAAGGAACAACTGATCCCAACGAATGCTCCACTTGTCGGTTTTGGGGGTGCAAAGGTGTTTTCGTTAGGCGCAGTCACGTTGGCCGTAACCGCAGGCGACTACCCCCAACAAATCACGAAGGAGGTAACATTTCTCGTGGTTGACCATTCATTCGCCTATAATGCCATCATAG
The DNA here is from genome assembly GCA_030445155.1 of Quercus variabilis. Lineage (NCBI taxonomy): Eukaryota > Viridiplantae > Streptophyta > Magnoliopsida > Fagales > Fagaceae > Quercus > Quercus variabilis. The sequence goes on along the minus strand of CP129449.1, from coordinate 30,868,655 downwards.
GAAGGCCCACCCTCAACGCATGGAAGGCGGCAACTTCAACTTATCACTTAATGATTAAGTTCCCGACAGAATACGGAATCGGAGAGCTACGTGGAAACCAGATTGCCGCACGAGAGTGCTATGTGGCCATGATGGAAATGGACGATCACCTCCAAACCATGAACATAGAAGAGCATCGGAGCGCGATAGAGCCGGCCGAGAGGCTTGAGGAGATACCTCTAAACGACTCCGTACCTGACCAGACAACAAGGATTGGGACCCTCGCAAGTCCCGTCACTCGGCAAGCGCTTGCAGCATTCCTCAAGGAGAATTGGGACATATTCGCCTGGAGTCACGAGGATATGCCAGGAATAGATCCTTCCGTCATGGTACATAGGTTGAATGTATCACCATCCTTTCCGCCCATCCGACAGAAGAAGCGGGTCTTCGCCCCGGAACGAGATCAAGCCATAGTCGAAGAAGTCCGCAAGCTACGAGAGGCAAATTTCATTAAAGAAGTATACTACCCCGACTGGCTAGCAAATGTAGTAATGGTCAAGAAAGCTTCCGGGAAATGGAGGATGTGTGTAGACTTCACCGATTTAAACAAAACGTGTCCTAAAGACAGCTACCCCTTCCCAAGAGTCGACACTCTGGTAGACTCCACGGCTCAACACCAGCTATTAAGTTTCATGGACGCTTTCTCCGGCTACAACCAGATCAAGATGCACGAGGATGATCAGGAAAAGACGTCCTTTGTTACCAGCCAAGGCCTATTCTGCTACAAGGTAATGCCGTTTGGTTTGAAAAACGCGGGCGCAACTTACCAAAGGCTTATGAACAAGATGTTCGCACAGCAGATCGGGAGAAACGTCCAGGTATATGTCGACGACATGTTGGTTAAAAGTCAAAGGGAAGAAGATCATTTAAAAGACCTCAGGGAAACATTCGACACCCTTCGCTCTTACAACAAGAAGCTCAATCCGGGAAAATGTGCCTTTGGGGTGACGGCAGGAAAATTCCTAGGATTCATGGTGTCCTAGAGAGGCATCAAGGCCAATCCGGACAAGATCCGAGCTATAATGGAGATGACACCACCAAAAAATGTGAAGGAAGTACAAAGCCTCAACGGCAAGGTAGCAGCACTAAACAGGTTCGTCTCCAGAGTAACAGACAAGTGCTTACCCTTCTTCCGCACATTAAAAAGGTCTTTTGAATGGACCGATGAATGCCAGCGAGCGTTTGAAGAATTGAAAGCTTACCTCTCTTCCCCACCATTGCTGAGTCCCTCACAGCCAGGAGAAGAACTCTTTCTTTATCTCGCTGTCTCTCCGGCTGCCGTCACGCCGCCTTGATCAGAGAAGAAGGGAAAATACAGAAACCCGTGTATTGCACCAGCCGGGCGTTACACGGAGCTGAAGAAAGATATCCACCCCTGGAGAAACTTGCTTTCGCGCTAGTTACAGCGGCACGCAAATTGAAGCCGTACTTTCAAGCCTACACAGTTATTGTCTTAACCGACAAGCCTTTGCGACGGGCAATGAGCAACCCAGATGCTGTCGGGCGCTTGACACTTTGGGCCATAGAACTGAGCGAATATGACATCCAATATCGCCCGTGCACCGCTGTCAAGGGGCAGGTCGTGGCAGATTTCATAGCAGAATTCACGAATGGTGAGGACGAAGGGGCAGAGGAATCCCCGCAGTGGAGCATACACGTGGATGGATCCTCCAACAGACAGGCCGGCGGAGCCGGCATCGTGCTACAGTCACTCGAAGGAGATACGGTAGAGTGCATGGTTCGTCTCGCCTTCCCCACTACCAACAACGAGGCAGAATACGAAGCTTTGATAGCGGGGCTCGACCTCGTGAAAGCAGCAGGAGCCGAGAAAGTGATTGTTTACTGTGACTCCCAAATTATAGTTAACCAGATAAGCGGGGAATATGAATGCAAAGGCGAAAGAATGAAGAAGTATCTGGAACAAGCAAGGAGGAGAATGAATGAGCTGAAGGTCTAAATTATGCAAATCCCCCGGGGGGAAAACGAGCGAGCCGACCGCTTAGCCAAAGTCGCCTCCGCCGAGCACATGGTCACCATTAGTAGTACACTCTCCTTCACGCAGCTCTCTCCACTCATCAGTGCGGTCGACATACAGGAGCTTGATCCCCAGAATGACTAGACCACACCATTAACCTCCTTTTTGAAAAATGGCATACTACCAAATGATAAGGAGGCAGCAAGGAAACTAAAGGTTCAAGCGGCAAGATTCGTACTGATCAGGGATGTTTTATACAAAAGAGGTTTTTCTCGCCCCTACCTACGATGCTTAGGTCCTGAAGAAGCGGATTACGTCATGAGAGAAGTGCACGAAGGAATCTGTGGAAACCACTCCGGATCAAGGTCGCTAGTACACAAGTTAGAACGAACTGGGTACTTTTGGGCAACAATGCAGAAGGATGCCGAGGCTTATGTGAAGGCTTGCGACAAATGCCAAAGGTTTAGCAACATCATCAGGCAACCACCCGAAGAACTAATCCCAATGATGGCACCATGGCCGTTCGCTCAGTGGGGGTTGGACATTATGGGGCCGTTCCCCACGGCAATACGACAACTGAAGTTCCTAGTTGTCGGTATTGACTACTTCACGAAGTGGGTAGAAGCTGAAGCATTGGCCACCATCACGGAAAAAAACGTACGGAGCTTTGTTTGGCGATGCATCATATGCAGGTTTGGCATTCCAAGAGTCTTAGTCTCGGACAACAGGAAGCAGTTCGACAACGACTCCTTCAGGGATTTCTGCTCGCAGTTAGGGATACGGAACCACTACTCCTCCCTCGCCCACCCCCAAGCCAATGGGCAAGTCGAAGTTACAAACTGGTCCTTGCTCAAAATCATCAAGACCCGGCTAGAGGGGGCAAAGGGCATATGGGCTGAAGAGTTGCCGAGCATACTATGGGCCTACAGGACGACAGTGAGGACACCAACAGGAGAGACACCATTCCAATTAACATACGGGAACGAAGCGGTCATCCCAGCCGAAGTCGGCCTCGCAAGCTACATGGTGCACAACCATGACGAAAAGAGGAACGACGAAGCCATACGTCTGCAGCTCGATCTGGTGGACGAAGTCAGAATGTCAGCAGAACAAAGGCTCGCGCGATACCAGGATCGCATGGCCAAGAATTACAACTCCCGAGTCAGGCACAGAAACTTCCAGAAAGGAGACCTCGTTCTAAGAAAGGTAATGGGTGCAGCAAGAGACCCCACCCAAGGAAAGCTCGGCCCGAATTGGGAAGGACCCTACCGAGTCACGGCATGGCAAAGGAAGGGCACCTACCATCTAGAGACGTTGGACGGACGAAAGCTACCACATCCATGGAATGCGGAACACTTACGAAAGTACTACCAGTAGGAGCAGCAACATCTTTCTTTTCAGAATAAGACTTTTTTAATTACCTTTTTAAGCAATAAGCCCAAAGGGCAGTTCTTTCCTACTTATGTTTTTGCTACAATAAGCCCAAAATGGGCAGATTTTGTTTCTAGACTACCTTTTATATTTATGCATAACGATGAGAGTTTACTCAAGACAACAGAAGTTTACTTACAAACATGAGGACAAAAATAACAAAGTCCAAAATTGGACAAGTCAAAAAAGGCTGACGGTCTAAATGACCAAATCCACAAGCTGGATTGCCAAAAGGTTGACGGTCCAAAAATGGACGAGCAAAACAGCCGACGGTCTAAAAATGGCCAAGTCCAAAGGACGAGAGACTGACGGTCTAAATGATCGAATCCACAAGCTAGATTGCCAAAAGGCTGACGGTCCAAAAATGGACGAACCGACGGTCCAAAAAAAAAAAAAAAAAACAATCAGGTCCAAAGATGGACGAGAGGCTGATGGTCTAAATGTCCAAGTTCACAAGATGGATTAGGCTAAGAAAGCCGACGGTCTAAAAACAGCCAATAATTGACGAAAGGCTGATGGTCTAATCTACGAACTAAAATACCTGACGGTCTAAAAATAACCTACGTCCAAAAATAGACAAGCCAAAAAGCTGACGGTCCATAAATGGACGAGCAAAAAGGCTGGCGGGCGGAAAATGGCCAAGTCCAAAAATGGGCGAAAGGCTGACGGTCTAAACAACCAAGAAAGTAAACCAACTAAGCCGACGGTACAAAAATGATCGGACAAGGCAACCAAAATTAACGGACTAAAGTCCTGATGAAATACACGGACCAATAAATAGACTAACGGTCTAAAAAAGGCCAAATCCGTCAGTCCCCAAGGTAGATGACCTCGTCACGAGATGATGGGATTTTGACAAAACTTTCTACAATCATTAAAATGATCAAAAAACTGACGGGTTCATTAAAATTAACTGACGGTTCAGTAAAGCTAACGGTACGACTAAAGTTAGAAGGCCCACAACCTTGGTTCCAAAACATACAAGTTAAAAAAAAAAAAAAAAAAAAACACCAAGCAAAAAGTAGCTACAAGCAGGTAATAGAAAGCGACGACGTTATAAACAAATCCAAGCCTAAAGGAAGGCATTTAGAAAGCTGTCAAAATATTACACAACGGTACCCAAAGGGGCACTTAATAAGATTGTCTTCTACATAGATAAAAAATAATAAAAATGATGATAAACAAAAATAAGAAACGTCACTTCAAAAATTCTTCCTATTTGGTAGCAGGCTCCTCTTCATCAAGCAGCACCGTAGGGGGAGTGACGGCAGTCGTCGGAAAGTTCGCAGCAGGTTGGGCCAAGACAACCCCACTCTCTCCAAGAGGGGGGGAGTTAACCGAGTCGTCAACAGCAGGAGTGACGGCATCTGTGGCAGGCGTCATGGGCTGAGCGTCATCTATGGTAATACCAGACAGGTCCAACTCGGGAAAAGCTGACGCCACCTGTTTAAGACAGTTGACGAATCCCGTGCCATAATAGTTGCCACAGGAATCGATAAAGGCATCTGACGCCTTGAATTTCTCAACAGCGTCAGCCCCTACTGTCTCCAACTGATCATAAAGAGCCGTCAGCTTTCCTTCTATTTTGACCCGCTAACGCCTCGCCTCTTCCAGCTCCTCCCTCACCTCTTTCACCTCCTGGTTAAGTGTACGCACGGCCTCCTTGTACTGAGCCTGCTGGTTTCGCATGTTGGCATTATGCTTGCTAACATGTGAGACGACCCCCTCCTTGGCCACGCATCGCTCCTGCAGCGCCTTCACACGGACCAAAGCTTGGACAAAGACATAACCGTCAGCTATCAAGAAGAAAAAGGTTAGGTACACCAGTAAAAAAGAAAAAGGTAAAACTGACGGCTTACTCGCGAGAGGTCGAACAAAGCCGACGACCCTAGCTCTTCCGTCCCTAGCTGAGTATAAAGATCCATATCCGTCGGCCTTATGAGTGCTCCGACGGCCTCGACGGCAAAATTCTTGTGCGTTAGCAAGCTCTGGGGTCCCTGTAGGACGGGACCAGAAGAGGTCATGACACCTTTCCCAGCTCCATGACCCGACGTGGGGGGCGACTTCACGGGAGTGACGGTTGGTCTCTTCGACGGACGAATGACCACTCCGTCAGATTTCCTCTTCTGGGAGCCCTTGGCGACGGGTTTGGGGGCAGACGTAGACGTCGTCTCTCCCTTCGCCTTCTTCTCCTCCCACTGACGGGCAGCGGCAGCCCTGATCCGCTCCTTAGCAGCATCCATTTCTGCAACAAAGACAAACAAAAAACAAATATAAAGGAAGCCGACGACTAGAAGTATAAAAACTGACGGATAGGCAAAGACTCACGGTGATGGGCAAATTCTTCCAACCTATGAGCCTCGGGCGTTGGTTCAGGACCCTCACAGTATGTATAAAGAGTGTCGAGGGTAATCAAGTCCCGGCACGATCGCTCTTCTATGGGTATCCCCAGAACCCGACGGATGAAATCCTCTTGCTTGTTGGTTATGGATGGACGAGCGAAAGCTGGAAAAAAAAAAAAAAAAAAAAAAAAAAAAAAAAAAAAAAAAAACAACTTGGCTGCGTTAGTATCTTTTCAAAGGAGAAGTGAAGTGGTAAACTGACGAGGGTAACAAGTGACGACTAAAACCTGACTCCTTAACAAACCCCCAAGTGTTGTCAAAACAACCAAAGGAAATCGTATCCCATTCGTCCTGACGGCACACCCAGTCCGTCCCCTCTACGAAAAAGAACCTACTCTTCCAGGCTCTATTGGAATCTGGCATTTCAGACACCAGCCTTAACTCTTTCTCCCTGACGGCAAAGTGATACATCCCTCTTGATGAAGAAAGGTGCCGAGGTCTATAGCAATAGAAAAATTCATCCAAGGAAAGCTGACGGTGACCTCTGCTTAGACGACCCCACAACACCTCGGCACTTATAAAAATTCTCCATGAGTTTGGGGCTATCTGATTGATTGATATGCCAAGGTAATCAGCCAGCTGACGGTGCAAAGCCGTCAGGGGCAATCTCAACCCGGCAGCAAACATGGCGTCATACATGCCAACATCTGCAGTTCTTCCCGTATAACACTTTTCACCCTCCAAGGGTAGACGGATGGGAATATGATCAGGGATTTGAAAACGGGTACGTAATTCATTAAAAATTTTAAGCGTCATCTTTGGGAGAAATTTATTTACAGCCCAGTCCTTGGGAAGGATGAAGGGACGACTACCTTCAGGACCTTCAGAATCCCCTTCACTAGACTCCTCGTCGCCTTCATTCCCGTCACTATTCCCCTCTTCTAATTCAACTTCACTCTCCTCGCCTACTTCCTCCTGACCGCCGTCTCCCTGACTCCCTATTTCTTCGACGGCAACATGGGCTGACGTCTCCCTCTCTGACGACCAGGAGGAATTCTCAAACTCACTACTTGAGCCTAAACCAAACACTTTGTCGTAGCTCGCTCCTTCGCGGACCGACAACTGGTCACTCGACGCGTCACTCGACATCTACCTACAAGTGACGGGTGTAAACTAAGCACCTAGGATGATGACCCCACTTTAAAAAAGAAATTGAAAGCATACCAGAAAAGAAGGGAAACTTACAAGTCCTTCGAGCGTGACGGTTGAAAAAGTGTTGACAGGAACGTTGGTAGAACTGACGGAATGTGGGCGACGGATGTGCTCTCCAGGAATCAAGTGGATGAAATAGTGAAAATGAAGAAGGGGGGCCACATATATATATAAGTTAAAGCACAGAAGACAAAGCGACGCCCGCGTTCAGACATGAAGCCAATCCAAGCACGCCACCTGTCCTAGCATTTAATACTAAAGTATCAGCCGTAGTTACTCTTCTCTCTCTTGTGGCAGGAAGTGACGAAGGAAAACTCCATAACCCGTCAGGTACAGCCGACGGAGATATGGAGTAGGGGGCAACTGATGTAGGAGGATTATCATAGTAGGTCATAGGCTTAACCGTCAGCGCCAGCTTTGGCTGACGGGTCGAGCACTGCTTAAATTGACGGAGTAACCCTGACGGGACCAAAATAAACTAAGGCTAAAGGTTCCAGTTATAAACTGACGGCTATTCAAACCTTGGATACTCATACAACAAGAAGCTGACGGCGACTTAGCTGAAGGGGGGAAAGTAGGCTGACAGTTTCAAGGCCGACGGCTCTGTAAAAGGTAAGACTTGGCCATCATGCATAGGAGGTTGCTTGTATTCCACGTCCAGTATCAGAGTCCTATAAGGAAAGGATCCCGCAATCTACGCTTATGAGGATTCCTATAAGGAAAAGACTTCTGCTCCAAGGAAAAAGGTCAATCCTCAACTACTATAAAAACCCCAATACCCTCACAAATCAAGGTACGCATAATTGACCCCTCTCTAGCACTCTAGAGTTGAAAGAAGTTCTAACTTGATCTTCGGAGGGTATTTGGCCGGCATCACACCGGTGCTCTCTGTTAGGTCATCTCCTTTTTGTTGCGCAGGTGTCGTTTCGAGCGTACAAGCATCGTGCAACTCACTGGTGAGAATAAAAATGATGTGAAAAATTGTAAGCACTCCAAAGCTTATGAAGTCAACAATAAGTCAAACATTTTGGTTTTATATTATATGTAGATTAATTTAAAGACAATAATAAATGGTGAAGAAATACCATTACGTCCATGTTATCTAAAGTTCCAAACAAAGAGTTCAAATAAATTGAACACCCACTATTTAGCAATAATAATAATTAAACACCCAATATGATTGCCCAACTCACCTCAATTTCTTAGCAAATGGCCAGTTTTAAGTTTTTAATAATAAAAAAATTCGATGTGAAGAAATAAGTTTAAAAAAAATAATTAAAAAAAAAAAAACTTGGGAAGAAGTGAAAAGGACAATATCATGTGAATTCTGTAAAATAAATATAGCTTTAACTTTTTAACCCACCTAAGAGCATACACAACCTGAATGGCATGTACCATTTGTTAGTTCAATTTAGCATAAAAACCCAAAATCATCACTCCATTTGGACTTGTAAAAGTTGACTATTGCAAAATAATTTGCAATTGTACTACTGTGCGATTCTAAATGTAGAATCGCACTATAGCTCCATTGTAAAACAAAATATTAATATTTTATTCATTTTCACAGTTTGCTTTTTCAACTTCTCTCTCTCTCTCTCTCTCTCTCTTTTCTTTTCTTTTTCAGTTCTCATTCAATCCCTCCCCCTCTCTCGTCCCTCTCTTCCCTTTCTTTTTTTCTTTTTTCTCTCTATTTTCCCTTGAATCAAGCCTCCATAGTTCTCATAGTTTGGTGGAGCTCATGGTTTGATGTGGTAGATCAAGGTGGTGCCGTGGTGGTGGATCGGGGTGGTGCTGTGGTTTGTGGTGTTAAATCCTTGTTTTAAGATAAAACCAGGTTTTTTGAAGTGGGCTTCCTTTATTTCCTCAACCCATTTTTGGAAAATTAGGGCTTTTGCATTTGTCTACTGCTGATATGGTTTTGGTGTGTGTTTTTCTTATTCCAATGAAAAAGAACAAATGGGTCTCTGCAAGGAATTTTATTGCTTTTTGTTAATGGATGGGTGTGTGGATCTATGGATTTGAAAAAACCTTATCTTTTAAAGCTTAAAACTTGTTTTGGTGAAGTGGGTTTTTATAAATTTTTGTGAATGTTAATTGGCATTGGAGAGAGAAAAATCAGGGCTTTTTTCCAAAGTTGCAGCAAGGCGTGTGTTGCTTTGTTGAAGGAGAGAAATGATTTAGTTGTTGTTCTTGGTTTTGTTTGCTGAGGGTGTTTTGGCATTTCTTCTATTGGTCAAGATTGGGCCTTTGAGAGAGCTTGTGATAAAGAGTTTGGATCATTTCTTTTTCTCATCCCTTTCTATCTCTCTCTCACCTCTTTTTCTCTTTCTATCTTCCCTTGAATCAAGCCACCGTGGGTCTTATGGGTTGGTGGAGCGCTGGGTGGTTGTGTTATTGATTTGGGTTTGGGAGGTGGATGTATTGTTTGGGGTTTGGGAAGAATTTTTGTGTTGGGTTTGTCTCATTGTCTGGGGTTTGGGATGAGTTTCTGTGCTGGGGGTATTGGGTTTTCTCTGTGGTGAGGTGATGACTGGTTGAGAGAGAGGAAGGGAGACAGAAATTAGAGAGAGAGAATGAAATATATTTTATTATATAATTTTAATGTGTTGTATTGTAAAATAAAAGTTAAGACGCTAGGAGTATTGTAAAATTGTATGGTATAATTGATAAAGTAATTTTTTGAGATGGTAAAATAGGATAAGATACAATTTTTGAATGAGGATGCTCTAAGAGCATTCACATCAAGAATGCTAAAAAAATATAACTTTTAGCAACTCAAAACACTATTTTATTTATTTAACACCCCCACTTTATAATACACTCAATATCAAAGGTTTTATTTTATTTTTCCACTCCATTAAAATATTATTTATTTCTTATTTTTATTTTTTTTTTATTCTCACCACCCACTCAATGTCACCACCCAAGCCACCACAAACCCACAACCAACGACCTCAACCAACCACGGCACAACCATCACTTTCTCTCTCTTATCCTTTCTTGGCCTCAACCCATGGCACACCATCCACTGAACCCACCATCGTTACCCAGCAACCCAGCGAGACAAAACTACAGTCAAGACACCACCGAGACCCATTGAGCAACCCAGCAACCCACCGCCATTGAGAAACACCACCACTGAGACAAAAACTACCTAGATCCACCAAGACAAAACAACCAAGAACCACTAGCCATCGAGACCCAACAAATCAGACCCATGAACCACCGTGCCTTATGACTTCAGAGGGAGAAGAAATGGTGTTGGGTTTTTGGGTTCGATTAGAGGGAGAAAGGAAGAACTTGGGTTTTTGGTGGCATGGGTTGAGAGAAAGGAAGTAGCGTGAGGTGTAAGAGAAGGGAAGGGAGCTTGGCAGCGTGGGTTGAGGGAGAACCAGCAGGAAAAAAAAAAAAGGAGGTAGCATGTGATAAGGCGTGAGAGCAAGGAAGGGAGATTATTGGCGGCATGGGTTGCGAGAGAACCAAAAAAGAAAAGGAGAGAGACAGTGTGTGATTAGAAAGAGAGAAAGAGCACATGTGTGGGAGATTAAACAAATGATATTTGATTTTAACATTCAGCTACAGTAAGCTGCTAGAGATGATAGTTCACTGTAGCTGAGTGTAAAAAATTTTAGCATTTGACATGTTTTGATGTAGTGTGTTTTTTGTGTGTTGATTGTTAAATTAGACTTTTTTAACATTTTAGCATTCTTGATGTGAATGCTCTAACCCCTCGACAATTTGACAAAATAGAAAATCCAAGATCCAAAATAACTCTGTTTGTTTGTTTAGACCTCTGTACACTCAGATTGTTTAACCTAATTAATTAACCAAATTGATACTTAGGTTTATTATTCAGATTTAGGCTAAACACATACGATCATATTACTTAGTGTGGAAAAGTAAAGAAGTCAAGCAATATGATGACCCAGGAAAACTAATGAAACAGTCCAGTTTCAAGGTAAACAAACTAGGGAGGATTTAACCTAAACTATCTTCAAGGCAACAAATTCACTATGATAGAATGCAAGTTTTACAAAAGATTTTTCCCTAAGTCTAAAGCTACCTTTTGTAGTACTTACTCATGTGACTGCACGCAGCTCCGAATCCACAGACTCTTTTATCAAAATTTGTCGCACACAAACACCCATATTTGTGACTCTGAAAGCTCCACTCAAAGATTTAGATCATCAACACAAACACTCTAGTTTGTGGCTCCAAGACCACACTTGAAGATTTAAATCTCCAGCACCTTTGCTGACTAGTGATGGTAGCAACTTCTACAATATCGGATCTTGAGTTTCTTCAAAGAATGTTGTTGGTAGAAGATTTTAGAAAGTTTTGGGTATAGAAACCCTAGATCTACAATAGGAGGCACACTATGCACTATTCTCTCTCTAAAAACAATTTAAAATGTGCCTTAGGGTTTCCTTAAAATACTATGAGAATTATATCTGAAACCCTAACCACTTAATGGGCATACTGAGCTGTTGGGCTCTAATTAAATTCTGCAGAAACGCATCTCCATCAATTGAGCCTTGTTCTCGATTGGTCGAACCTGGCATGTTTCGAATTTCTTGAACCCGCAACTTCCTTTTTCTTGTATTTTGACTTGTAGAACCTTGAGCACTATCTAATCATACCTATAGACTTAGGAATCTATATCTAGACAAGTTAGTGTTCACGGTTTGCCAATTGTTCTAAACTTTTAGAACCTAACATACTCTTTTGGCTGATAAGCAAAATGCACAGCTTTCCCTCAAAAAATAAAAACACACAATTGAGTGTAGACAAAAGTTTTGCGGTGGAGAAAGAAAGGAATGATGCAACAAAAGATTTAGGTAAAGGACAAAACCAAGTGAATTGTAAAGAAACTGCGATAAGACATTCCCAGATTACAAGACCTATTACTCAACCAAGCATCCATTGTGTGCCTTACATAGCCAAGCTATGCCTATTGAACCATCATCATTTTCCCAAGCTGTAAAGTTCACCGAGTGGTAGCAGGCGATGCAAGAGGAGTTCACTGCACTCAGTCTAATGACACTTGGTAGCTATGTCCAAGACCACATAATTGAAATGTTATTAAAAAAAAGGGTGTAAAAAGTAAAACAGAAAGCTAAAGGATCTGTTGAAGGTGAGATTAGTTGCAAAAGGATTTCAACAAAAAAGATGGTTTAGATGATAAGTTAATTGCTAAAGGTTATTAGATTTGATTTTAGTATAACCTTCTTCCTCATGTTAACTTTATTGATTGTAAATCTCTTTTGTAGAAATTGAGTTGGGGATATGCTTGGTTATTTTAGGATTTGGTGGGTTTTTATTTTAAAATATATTTATTTGTTTCTTAAATTTTTAGTTTTTCTTTTGTTGCTGGTCATGATAATTGCAAGTTTCCATCTAGGTATTTGTACATAATTAATTTTTTTTTTATTTGGTTCTAAATAGGCTTCTCCATACTCTACAGTGACCCGACTAATCCACCTGATCTGGAGCCACCCGAACCGAAACCATCTGATTCTAGGAGAGAGTTGGTCGGTGGCGGGTCTTAGAGTGCCACAATTGATGTTGGTAGGTTAGGTGGTGGGTCTCCTTCTCCAAAACCCGAGCCACCCAATCCGACTGGCTAAGCCCATGAAAGAGGGCAGATCTACCCCAATTCGGAGAAAACATAGTCATTTTTGCTCAGATCTAGCTATGATCTAGTGGGTTTTGTTCAAATACAGCTCAGATCCGATGGGTTTTTCTTAAATCCGGCAATGATCCAATGTTATTTTGCTTAGATCTAGTGGGTTTTGCTCAAATTTGGCAAAGATTCGGAGAAAAAATGCAGATCACTACAGATTGGAACATCCGACAGCATCATCGTCGACTTCAATTGACCCGACTACCTACCAACCAAGTTCGATTCGACTTGACCCGTGGGTTTTCTCGGTCGACAGTAGGTCTTCTTGTCAACAACCTGATGTCATTGGGTCAGTTACGGATTAGGCATAAACTCGGCCCATGGACACCCCTAGTTCTAAATGTGTGATAAGATATGCTTGGTTCTATTATTGGAAAATTTAATGCTTGGATTCCTATGAATATGTCTTAGTTTTTCCATTAACCTTTGTTTGTTTTGAAGTAAAATATTTTTTGAAAAATGTTTTTCCATTTTCATATGTTTGTTTACAGGTAAAATGCAGTCAAACTTATAAAATTGGGTGTCTATATTCACCCTTTTTCTTTTTATTTTGAACCAAATAAACAAAATTTATATTAATTTTTAATTTTTTTTTTTACTTTTTCATTGTTCCAATCAATCACACATGAAACAAAAGAAAATATTTTTTTATGCTTGCGATATTTTTTATCCTCCCATTTTTTCTATTTATTTTAGCTAAATAAGTTAGTTTATTCTAACCAAATTATTATTATTTTTTAATTATTTTTGTTTTTTTTTTGTTTTAATATAGGTCAAATGGAATATAAGCCGGTCCACAGAGATGGATCCAGAGCTGAAACCCAATAAACAAATGTTTTGTGCAATAAAAACCCAAGATCAGTTAGGAAAATAAAAACTTCATTCATATTACAAGTACCGTGTAGGATTTATTCTCAAAAAAAAAAAAAAAAAAAAGTAATACTTAAGTACAGTATTTAGGTTCTCTTCTTAAAATTCTACCATGTGAATTTTTTTTCATAGGATGGAAAAGTATTTTTTAGTTAGGTAGGCACATGATTAAATTTTAAGAAGGGAACTAAAGAACAATACTTAAGATATTGTATTCGTCCAAAAATAAAAATACCGTATAGGATGTGATTTTACCGATTTAGAATAGAAAAATAGTCTATCTCATGAGACAAGGGGTGGACAATTTGGTAATTTACGTAAGGAAAAAAAAAAAAAAAAGTCTCGGACTTGCTGTACTTTCGTTTACAACTGTTGGAACTTGTTATATTCCAAAGAGAACCCTATAAATTCTCCACAACTCGACCCTAGCATCCTCTTTCTCTCTTAAAAAAAAAAAAACAAAAAAAAAAACAACAACATCACAACAGAAAGAGAAGCGAATTAAGGAGTGGAGTGTGTGTTTGTTGGTGAAGAAAAGTAAAGCATGAAGATCGTTCGCAGAGACCTAGTTCCTCACGGTCCTGGTAGCGTTAAGGTACTTACTTTACTTTCTACAAAACTGTTTGTTAATAATAAATTTTTCTATTACTTTCGGAAATAACAAACAAACAAAAAAAATTCTTTTTTTTTTGAATTTTGAATTCAGATGGTACCAGTGGATGCCGATGATTTATGGTTTGTTTATAATCTCATATCCCCTGGAGATTCTGTCATGGCTGTCACTGTCAGGTAAATAATTATTTTTATTTATTTATTTAAAGCCTGAAAACTTTTAGTTACAGTAATTTGTAATTAGTGTTTTGTTTCCCAAACACAATTAAATTCAAGCCGAAGAGCCTTTTAGCTCAATTGGGAAAAAGGGTCTTCTAGTTAAATTTAAACACATAGTTGCATTGAATTTAATTGTTCTTGGAAAGATAACATTGTGTACATTCCATTGGTCAACACAACACAGTCAGGTGTGAATTCAATTGAGGAATCTAATATTTTGCACCTTAGGAACTGTTCGTAAAGTTTTCGGATAATGCTCGTTAGGCTTTGGGAGCACACAATTTTAGAATTTGTTTGTTTCATTGGAAAATAGTTTCAATGCTTTGCGCTGTTAAAATATATGTTAGTCTCTAAATATATAAAAGTTTGAATTGAATCAGAGTTACGTGATTAGTTTGGGGGTCTGGAGTAACTAGATTGTAATAGCTCTTCACTTGGAAGCATTTTCTTTTAATAAGTAAAAAAAAAAAAATAAAGGAATATATGGAGATATAACTTGGTGTGGTTTTCAAAAGAAGCAAAATTAAGTCTTCAAGTGTAACAGGCAAAAAATAATTTAAAAAAAGGGAAAAAGTTCTAAGACTAGACACAACTACTCACTTAAAAAGTGATGAATGAAAAAAAAAAAATTTAGTGATTTTTTTATTCTCTCCTGAATAAGCCTTTTGCTCTTATGGAAAATAGGCTTGCCAATTGCTTGTATGAATAAGCTTTGAAGGTTTGGGATATTAGTAATTTTTTCAGTGTTGCCTTTCTAATGAATTGCAATTCAATTGATATTGCTTGCTTTTGATAGCATGTTTCTTAATGATTATTTGGATTCTCTAATAGGAAAGTTCTTAGACAAGCGGCTACTGGAGGAAGAGATGCAGAACGTATGAAATTGAAGTTGGAAATAAAAGTTGAGGAGGTATGACAAGTTTAAGATGATTGGCTCTTCTTTTTTTTTGTTGGTTTTTTAATTTCTTAATTTTTATATAGTTTATTGCATTGGAGGATAAGTTTTAATGCTCTCTCCACCCCCCTGGGGGGGCAGGGGACTCTAGATAATTTGACATTTAAAAGTTGGAATGGCAAAACAAGATATAGAGATTTCTAGAGAGAGTTTAGGTACTGGTGTCAAGAAGAGAAATTGTTAAGGATGCCACCAAGTCATAATAGTCATGCTATGCACAATCTTCCTTCAGTTCTTGCCATCTTTCAATTTCATAATTTTACTTGTACTTCCTACAAGGCTACAGCAGTTAGGGATTTGAACATTGACTAATAAATAGCATGTTATTGTTAAGATAAGGAGGAATATTGCTGAGGCTTTGTATCTAAGCCATGTTTTGATAGGGAATGTGACACAGTAAACTTTAAACCATCATAATCTATGTCTGATGTTGGCACTACTGCAGTCATGCTAGTTGGGAACTTGGGATGTAATGTAAAAAGATTGTGTCATACATTACATTATCATGGATGGAAATTTCTTAAAATTTGTGTCTTGATTTAATACTGTATCTAAATATGATGATAACAGACAACTTATTTTGTTACAAAGAATTAATGAGTACAAAAACCCATGTACTTCTTGCTCGCACTACCTCCCCTCCTTTCTCCCAAGATTCACATAGATAGGAAAAGAAGTATTTAATTATATTAATGCAAAATTGTCTCATTAGGAGTCTTTTTTTTCTTATTTTCAAAGAAAATGTGCTAAGCTTGTGTAATGTCTCATACGTGATGTTTGCAACCCTAATTGGATATTTCATTTTTAATCATTTTTTGTTATACATGTATCTTTAGACACCAATGTTTGCCCACTTATAGATTAATTTGGTTCTTAGTGTGCATGGCACTTGAATTTCAACATTGAGATTGGAAGGCACAAATTATGATTATTTTATTTTCGAATTAGTAAATTGCTTGAGATGATTTTGGATAAATTATTTTTCTTCCCCTCTCATATTCTTTCAGGTTGCAGATTATGACTCAGTAGGTTCCGTTTTGCGCATACGTGGGAAAAACATTCTAGAGAATGAGCATGTAAAGGTAAATGCAACGCTAAATTGAAATAACTAATTATAAATTGATAATTCTCACTCTTGCTTTGTACTTATCAGTATTTCATTGCAGATTGGGGCATTCCATACTTTAGAACTTGAGCTACATCGACCTTTTGTGTTACGAAAGGTGTGCTTTCCTATTAATTCTTTTAAGTCTCTAAAATGTATAGTTGCTCCTTTTGTTGTCCAGATAATGTCTATACCATATGACATGGTATTGTTATCCATATCAAATTTGTTTTCGGCTTTTACAAGTAGACTTACATTCTGTTGATACAAATCATGCACACCTTTTTCCTTTCTACATGCAAAACTCATGTAAAGTTGATATTAATTTCAGCCATGCTTATGTTACTGTAATGTAGTTTTTATTGTAATAATACTCTATGGAAGAGGTACTGTTAACCTATGGACTGTAGGCATGCAGCTCTTGCAAGCTTGTGTTTAAACATTATATATGGTTTTGGTGGTTCTGTTAAGAAATCGTAATTTATGATAAAAGTTATAAAATTATATGATTGACATGATACAATGACAATAGATATTAGTTGTAGAACATTCAAGTTCTAGAACTTTTTATATATGAATTTCCCATTTGTTGTTTAACTTATACTCTACAGCATTGTTAACTGTTTTAGAGAGATTTCTAAGTAAAAGGACTATCTTCTTTCTAATTGCCATAGTTCACAATATATGTATTGGCGTATATGTTTTTGCTTGCAATTCGTAGTTATTGACACTTAGATTGGTACATGACTTGCACTCACAAAGGGACTTGAGCTTGTGACCTTACTTGATACCCATATACGGATAAAGGATGGAGGTGCCATTAGACCAAAGGCTATTGACTATGCGCTCTATACTTGTAAACTTTCTTTATGGTGTTTGTTTTTTGGGAGACGGTGGTGGTAAGAAATTTATGCATAATACTCATCAAAAAAAAAAAGAAAAAGAAAAAGAAAAAGAAAAAGCAATTAACACATAATGCCTGTAAGGCAACTTGACATTGATGTTAGAAGCTGATTCTTCATGTGTTGTAAGTCTTGGCATATCAAAATTTTGAAAAAATGATTATTATTATTTGGTGAAGGTGATTAAAAAAAAGGTTACTTTTGACCATCTGATATCATGAGATTGTATTACTTTCTTGTTAGAGTTCATAAAGAGTGTACAATTCCTTCCTCACAATTAGGAAATGGAAATTCATGATGTAATTCTTTCAAGAGTTTTCCTGCTGCTCCACAAGTAAATTCTTCCCAGTAGCTATATCTATTATTTGCCCTTGTAATTAGTTCAATTTATTATATGTGCAGCTGTGATTATAAAGCTGATATCTTCACGGATAATTCTTTGTTTAGTTTATTTTCTGTTCCATTTATTTCCTTTTTGAAATGCACGACATTGCCTCAATCATTAATTTTATTGCCAATTAGAGCTCTACTTTTTGCTTTTTGATCCCAAATATTACCTTTTTGTTTCTTAAATTAATTGCTTGCTATTGCTGATGTTTTTTAGGATGTTTGGGACTCATTGGCATTAGATGTACTTCATCAGGCCTCTGGTATGTTATATCAATTTCTTATCTTTTAGATTTTTCTGGGCTGAGGGCATGCAAAGTTATTGTTTACATTCATAAGTTTTATCTCACGTTGATTTCTTTTGTTTTTGGGTTTACTATGGAATATGCACAAAAATATTGAAACTGATCAGTTTAATTATTTTGGGACTCAGAACATTTTCTTCTCAACCAAGATCACTCTCCAAAACTCTTACCATCATTAGCTGTAAGCTTTGACGAGTGGCCAAGTGGCTCCTTTGCTGCTCTGGCCTTTGCATATAGTGATGTTGAGACCTTCCTTCTGAATAATGCCCCACCACTGACCATCCCTTCTCAAGACCAAAAACAAAGACCCAATAAGCCTTGTGGCTGCACCATAACGATATGCATACTTAAGCAAGTCTGAAATCATTATGAAAAGACCATCCGGCAGTGTGAGTTCATTGCCATGCTCTTATGTGAAGTCCTAGAAGGCCCAAATTGACCCAATTAACACAATTAACAACTTTGTATAAATATCTTAACATAGGCAAACCAGATTCAATGTGTGGTTTGCATATTTCACCTTAAATTTTATATACTCCATATTTAAGGTGTGGTGTGTGATATTTAATCTTATATTCTATATACTCCACATTCAGGGGGTGGTTTGCCATATACGTCAAATCAAATCTGTGTAAAACAAGGAATGGAGAAGAATAGGAACATAGCGTAGGCAATCACACCTAAATTTTCCTAAGCACTCAAACTCAAAGAGCATTAAGAGCAGATGCAAACTCTCTTATTCAATTCTGAACAAATTGCGTGTTTAAATAGGTTGCTTAACTAGTTTACTTAATGGGACTAGGGTACAAAATCAAAAAGGAAAGAAATCAAGCATAATCTATTTTTATAATTATTGATTAGTAAGTAATGTAATTTTAGTGAAATACTTATCAAAAAAAGAAGAAGTAATGTAATTTTTAAAAAGTCAAATATTCTTTATGTTCACGATGATGAACACAAAGTGTCAAATAAGTACAGAAGTCTCAAAAGGAAAATTGAAAAGAAACTTGAAACTTTAAAATAGAAGAATAGTGTGTGAAACCCCAATCAATCAAAAAGAGTGTGAACAAACAAAGTTTTCAATTGATCCAAGGATCTCTCCATGTCTTCAAAAGTATGTCTATTCCACTCCTTCCATATAAGCCACATCAACAAGCTGGCACCATGTTCCCACTATCCGAGCCATGTTTAACCAACCAATTTCTCCAGCTAAATAACAAAGAAGCAACATTCCCCGGCATAACCCAGTGAATCCCAAATTTCTAAATACATCTCCCCACAAAGCATTAGCAGCGTTGCAATGTAATAAAAGGTGATCCATTGATTCTCCAATACCTTGGCACATAGAATGCTGATTAACCAAATGACATACCCCTCTTTGTGAGATTATCCAGAGTAATAATCTTTTCCAATACTGCTGTCCCCAAAAAGAATGACACTCTCTTGGGAACCTTAATGGACCAAATGCCTTTCCAAGGGAAAAGGGTGGTAGTGGCACCCCGCAGCTACCTGTGAAAGACTGGGTATCAAAAATGCCATTCCCCTTAAGGGAACAAAGAACGAAAGAACCAAAGAAAATAAGACTCAAGAGCTGCTGTGATAGCCAATCCCAGAAAATCTGCAAGTTATCAGCACCTTTGACTCTTAAAATTATAAAAGGAAAAGGAAAAAAAAAAAAAGAGAAGAGACTAGTAGCATATGAGCTTTACAAAAAGATAAGAGCTCAATTGCAAGACTAGGAAAAGTCCAATTCAAAAGCACCCGAATTTCACAGATCTGATTTTCCGTTCCTATTCTTTAAAATGCTTAGCAATGTGATGAGTATGTAGAGTTTAAGGTTAAATATGATAGAAATTGCAAAAATTAACTACATTGGAATTAATCACATAGCTTATGGAGTTAATTGATCAAATTTAAATTTTAGGGGACATTGTAAATGGCCTTATTAGTGCAATTTATACTTTTTATTTGGTTGTAACTTCAATAATTTGAAAGATATTTATACACATGATCAATGCATGAACCATGGTAAGAAGGATAATATATGTTGATTCAAGAATCTTGGTTTATTACACATCTTTTTAACTTGGGCTCCTTTATCTAAGGACAATGTAAATAGAAGTGTTTCATGAGGGAGAAAACTTTGTTGATGTTATATTGTAAAAAAATTCATATGCAATGGCAGATTGAAGTGGTCCATCTGGGTAAGGTGGTGTCTAGGGTACCACCTCTCAGCCATGCAATGCTTTTCAGGATTGATGCTTAATGGATGGAATTGGATTTCAGTTCATGTATTGATCATTTATTAAATTCATCAACTTGTGAAATTGTGTGTTGGATCACATCCAAGATATCCCTCTTTTGATGCCTCTCTGTTGGGACTTTCATTGGATAATGGCCATTTATTGTAATAATGGTGTTCTCTCTGTACTTTTCAGACCCTTCTGCAAGTGCTGATTTAGCTGTGGTTTTAATGCAAGAAGGATTAGCGCATGTCTTACTTGTTGGTAAAAGGTATGCATGATTTCATTAGGGATATGGTTCATTTGTAAATCCTTATTATATGCCATTAGATGATGGTTGTCTTTGAATGTTTTGACATTTGTAATCCATACACACACCATTTTGCAAGTAGGCACTTTTTAATCCCAAGAGATTAGGGCTAAATGGTTATTCAGCTTGGAGTTCAAGTGCTTCATGATTTTTTTTTTTTTTTTTTTTTTTTTTTTTTTTTTTTTTTTTTTTTTTTTCTGGTTTGAGTTTGAATCCAGTTGTGGGGATATTTCATGTAGTTTGTCAATACATGTGGGATGGGGGATTACATTTGCCTTAGGATTTGTTAGGTGCTTTGAAGTACTTGCATGTCCTAAGGAACTAAAAGAAAGGCACTTCTCTTGTTCTAATCATTTTGTAGAATTGATTTATGGTGCTTATTTGTAGTAAGTATAAGACACCTTTTTATCACAGTTTTCATTTTTTCATATATTTAATAAATATATAAGTAATAGATTAAGTAATAAATTTGATAATTCAATGGTTACAATGGGGGAGGAGGGATTTTAACCTTGGATTTCTTCTTTGGAAACACTAGGAGGTGCCAGTTGAGTTACAAGATTCTTGACAAGTTTTAATTTTAAGTTATTAGGTTTTTTTCCTAGCTCAAATGGAACTTTTTCCCCCAAGAGTGGAATGACTAGCATGGTCTTGGGTTTTATACTAAAGAAAAAAGAATAGTACTTATTTCCAGTAGTAGGTTTATACTGGCAACAAGGACGGTCGTAGCAATTTTGTAAGGGAGAGGAGTGATGCAAGAGACACAATGAGATATTTATTCCAATTTAGTAATCAATTGTATTTTTGGTCAATTGTGTTTTATTTTAGGTTTTAGTATTTGATTAGGTTTATGAATATTTTTATTTAAGTCATGGTTATTTTTGTAATAAGGCAATTAATTTTACCAATTCCAATTAGAAATAGGGTTTAGTATCCTTATGCAAAGTGTCGGCACTACCCTTGACATACTTGGGGGAATCTGAATTGGTTCAGGCAGGTCATATGTTTAATGTAGAAGCAATTGCGGACATTTTGGGTTGTAAAGTGTTGGCACTGCCCTTAGGATCCAATTTTTTTTGATGATGTGGAACCTCACCAAAGCAGGGCCCTTTGGACCCACCTTGGGGAGTAAAACCCTTGGGATCCACTTTTAAAGAGAAGGTTGTGTGGATTTCAGTTTTAGAGAAAATGGAGACATTTGGATGCTTGGAAAAGAATGAATCTCTCCATGGGCAATAGACTGACCTAACTAAGAGCTTATTCAACCTACCTACTTACTACCTATCTTAATTTCCCATCCCCATGGTCGTTGTTTGTCAGAGAATTTACAATTTAGAAAGGGATTTCTTGTGTGGCAAAATTAGAGACGAGTTTAAGTTTCATATGGTAAATCGGAGAATAGTTTGTAAACCACTTCAATGTGTCAGTTTAGGCATCTTTAATTTAGTCTTGTTTAATCAGATTTTGTTGGGGAAATGATTTTGGAGGTACGCATTAGAGAAAAAAGGCTTTATTGAGGAGGGTGGTGGACCATAAATATGGCAGCATGTCTGGGGTTGGTGTTCATGTGGTAAATTACGATTGTTGATCTTATTATGAGAGGCATCACATTAGTGGATAGTTGTTGCATGTGTGGAGGGGATGGAGAGACTGGATCATTTGTTACTTCATTGTGCAGTGGCCTATGATCTGTGGTATTATGTTTTCTCTATGACTGGGGTCCTTGGGTAATGCCTAAGAGGGTAGTTGAAGTACTTGGTGGATGGAAGAACTGCTGCGGTATACCAAGGAGGTCTATTTGGAAAATGATCCTCCTGTGCTTAATGTGCCCAATTTGGAGAGGAATGCTTGGAATTTTGAGGGTTGTTAGAAATCTATTCATGATCTGAAGCTTTTATTCCTCAACACTCTGTTTGAGTGGATAATTGCTTCTGGGTTGTTTCCTTTTACTTCTTTGCCTGATTTGATTGATCGATGTACTTCTAGCATTTAATTTGTTGTCCTTTCAAGGCCCCCCCCCCCCCCCCTCCCCCCTTTTTATCCCTTTTTTTGTTAATGAAATTTTACTTATAAAAAAAAGTAGATTTTATCAATTTCATTTCTTTAGATTGTAATTATTGAACATTGTACTTTTTTAGGTTATATGTCCTGTGTACAAGGGGTATTCCTCTTACAAAAAAAATTGCATATCAATTATAAATAAAATGATGTTGCATGACATTCTGTTCGTTCCATTATTTAGTGCTATTTTTTTGATGGTATCTTTACAATTATAACTAACTTATGTTGTGTGAATAATATTTAACAGTGTGACAATTACTCGTTCACGGATAGAAACTTCAATTCCTCGGAAACATGGACCTGCTATTGCTGGTTATGAGTCGGTATGGTTAATAAGTTATAGGAAATTATTATCTCTTATTTCAAGGCCTTTATCTCCAATATTTCATTTCAGCAATTTGACTGAGAATCTTTCTGTCTTGCAGGCTCTGAATAAGTTCTTTGAGAATGTGTTACAGGTTAGTCCAATTTCTGTCGTGACACTTTTAGTGCCATTTCTGAATGTGTTTTCCAATTATAAATATTAATGGAGTGTTCAACAACTTCTAGTAAGTTTAATCAATATGTGGGTGTTTTATCAATATGTTTTAGGCTTTCTTGAAGCATGTTGATTTTGATGTTGTCCGCTGTGCTGTGATTGCAAGTCCTGGTTTCACAAAGGTCTGGTGTAGGTCTTATGATCTTTCCTTTTAAGTATAAACGACATATGTTTGGAGTATATAGGTTTACATTTTTTTTCCCCTGATTGGTGCCTCCAAATATGTTTCAGGATCAGTTTCATCGTCACCTATTGTTGGAGGCAGAAAGAAGACAGCTGAGACCTATTATTGAGAACAAGTCACGGATAGTTCTTGTGCATACAACATCAGGATACAAGTATGGTTGCTATCTTTTTTGCTTCTGGTGCTAAAGTTTTTAGAGTAGTAAAGGAGATAGTCTGTGATAGTAACTAACAGTAAGCTAATAGGCATCCGAAAAATATTGATTTGTACACACGTGGATGTAGCTGTGGATGAAATTCCCTTAATTGTTTGTTTTGTCAATATCTGTATCTCTGAGTAAAACTCAAATAGTGTAGTCAAAGGCGAGCTGGGCACTTGCCTAGGCGCTCGGGCGAGGTGCCACTAAGGTGCCTCAAAGGCTCTAAGGCGAGGCGCCTTTAGTGAGGCGCTCACCTTTAGAGCCTAGGCGAGCAAGGCGACCGCCTTAAGCCATGAAAAAGGCGCTAAGGCAAGGGCCTCAAGTTTTTTTTTTTTTTTTTTTAATTAAATTTTTTATATAAGTTTGTTGTGAAACCTATTTTAGATTATTAATTTCAAAAGGCATGTTATAAAACCTATTGTTAGTTAAATTAATTTACAAATTTGTTTTGTAAAACTTATTGTTATATAGAAACTTGTTGTAAAACGTATTGTTAGAATTAACTAATAGAGCCTAAACCATGCTAATCCTATTATGAAATAATTTTATAGACCTAATTTCTTCATGCTGCACATTGAAAAAAACTTCATTATAATATTATAATACACTAGGTACATATGATTTAAGTTCTATATGTATAATAAATATATTAAGAATTTGGCGCCTCCCCTTACTTGGGCTAGCGCCTTTTTGTCGCCTCATGCCTAGGGCAGTACAAGGCCTTGGTGCCTTAAGGTCGCCTTTCGCCTTTGACTACCTTGAACTCAAATATCCTTTTCACATTTGTGCTCTGTATAAGGAATAACCTTGAGGTCAAGTTGTAAGACAGTTGGTCTCCTTGCATTGTAGATCTTTTCAGTTTTATTCTTGTCTTTGAATGCTCTGTATAAGGAATAACCTTGAGGTCAAGTTGTAAGACAGCTAGTCTTCTTGCATTGTAGATCTTTTCAATTTTATTCTTGTCTTTGTGTTGCTTTAGCCTATACATTATAACATTGTAGGAATGGTTTTAACTCTTAACTGCATCTAGATAGACCCTTTAGCCCTTCATTTGCTCTTAGTTTTTTTAATCATCATTTGAACCTTTTACTCTTCATGATTGCATTTTCTCTCAGTTTATCTGTTATTGGTGTTACTTCTGACATCTCAGAATGCATTCACTAGTAAACTTGTTCCTTTTTTCCCCTCCTTCCCCAATTTCATTGGTTCATCTAAACATCGCAACTTTATCCGTGCCCCTTTTGCCAATTTGTTGTTTGTGGAATGTGTAAAAATTATCAGGATTTTATACATCCTTATGGTTCCATATCCTTGTTTGAGAGTAGAACTGTGTTAGTTATAATCAATGAGGAGTTTATAGCCAACTCAATGTATAAAGTTTGGAAACTAAATATTTTGGGCTATAAAATTTTATCAAATTTCAATATTATCTGAAATGGGTAATTGGTGTGTCACTATGCATTGTGCTGTCTATTTAACAATTTTCTTGGGCAACAGAGGTAACTAGCGAGTGATATTAAATATCTGTTTTCATGTGTCTACAGTAAAAGGTTAGATCTATAGAGGAAAAGTTAGAACAATCAGGTTACATGCTAGAGAAAGAGAATACTAGTGAACTTAGTTGAAAAATACTATGACAAAATGTTACTTATCTAGAAAAACAAAAAGTATGTAAAGATTACATCTTTTCTATTATGTTCTGTCAATTTTTGTACCTGTAAATTATCCATTGTTTTGCATTATTTTAACATTGTTATGTAGCATTATTATTCCTGTCTCCATGTGTCTACAGTAAAGGTTGGATCTATAGAGGAAAAGGTAGAACAATCATGTTACATGCTAGAGAATGGGAATACTAGTTGAAAAATACTATGACAAAATTTTACTTATCTAGAAAAAAAAATTATGTAAAAAGATTACATCTTTCTATTATGTTTTGTCAATTTTGCTACCTGTAAATTCTCCATTGTTTTGCATTATTTTAAATTTTTAACGTTGTTATGTAGCTAGTACTTCCTGTGGTTTATCTTCTTTCCTGGAAATTAGCATCCCGAGTTGATATTATTTATTGCAAGAATGAATTTTATTATCATTGAATTTTTATTCAAATACAGATGTCACCTAACTTAAAAATGTTCTTGTGCAGGCATAGTTTGAGAGAGGTTTTGGATGCCCCTAATGTCATGAATATGATAAAAGATACTAAAGCAGCACAAGAGGTATCATGGAAAGCCCAAATTAGTTAACATTTTTCACTTAGACCTTTACATGGAAAAATTGTTATTTTTGGTCTTAGGATTTGCTTTATTTCTTGTCTTATGTTTGTTTTAACATACTTTCTGTTTTTGGTTGTTTGACCGGGCAATAACAGCTTTGATTCTCTCCACTTTTCTTCAGATTCGAGCTCTCAAGGATTTTTTCGACATGCTTTCAAATGTCAGGTTCTATATTTGAGATGTTATCATTCTTAAGATTGGACAGTTTGTTTTATGTCTTTTAATGATTTAGATGCCTAGTCACACACTACAGATAATTATTGCTGACCAAATTTAGCTTAACACATGATTGCTTGGGTTAAGACCACAAGATGTAGGTTGTGCATGTTTGTAGGGTCTGCAATCTGATTGATGGTCATGGTATCCTGCAACTGAAAGTCATCACCTAACATAAAGTCATTGCGAGATTTTTGATGCATGATAGCTTTAAAACCTGAAGATTATGGGGCTATCTTTCTATGATGGCTGTGAAAATCAAGTAAAAGAGGACTGGGACAGATTGCTAATGAATGCTTGGATAGTAGAATGAAGAGTGGAATTCTAGGTGTGATTGTAAAGTTGGATATTGAGAAGGCTTATGATCATGTGAATTGGGATGCTTTGTTTTATCTCATGGAGAGGATGGGTTTTGGAGAGAAGTGGAGAAGGTGGACGAAGTTTTGTGTTTCCACAGTCCGTTTTTCAGTTCTTGTTAATGGTTCTCCAGTGGGATTTTTTGGTGGTACTCGACGCCTTTGCCAAAGGGACTCCTTGTCTCCTCTTCTTTTCCTGTTGGTAATGGAAGTTTTGAGTAGGTTGTTGAAAAGAATAGAAGAGGGTGGCTTTATTAGGGATTTTCATGCAAATTCCCATTCACAAGGAGGTTTGTGTATTTCTCATCTTCTTTTTGCTGACGACACTATCCTTTTTTGTGATGCCACAGGGAACAACTCTTATATATTCGGATGGTGATGATTTTCTTTGAGGCTATCACAGGCTTGAAAATTAATATTGTTAAGAGTGAGATTGTTCCGGTGGGGGTGGTAGGGAATTTGACTACTCTGGCTAGTGTCTTAGGTTGCAATGTTGGTAGGTTGCCCATGACGTACTTGGGTATGCCTCTTGGAGCTCATTTTAAGGATCCATCAATATGGAATCCTATTGTAGAAAAAATGGAGAAGAAGCTTTTTGTTTGGAAATGTTTATATTTGTCGAAAAGGGTAAGATTAACTTTATTGAAAAGTACCCTTTCAAGCCTTCCCACCTATTTCTTATCCTTGTTTTCTATCCCTCAAGCTATGGCAAATAGGTTAGAAAGGATCCAAAGAAATTTCATGTGGGGGAGTTTTGAGGAAGCTTGCAAATATCCACTTGTTGCCTAGAATAAGGTGTGCTGGCCCAGTGGAGAATGGAGGTTTGGGTATTCGAAAGATTGGTTTGTTTAATCAAGCCTTGCTTGGAAAATGGTTATGGCGGTTTGGAAGTGAAACCAATCATTTATGATGTCAAGTTATAGCTACCAAGTATGGAGTGTCTAGTGAAGGTTGGTGCATTGGAGTTAGTAGAGGTGCTTAGGGATGTGGAATGTGGAAGAATATTAGGAAAGGTGTTGAGAGTTTCTTTGGTCATGTATTGTATGTGGTGGGAGAGGGTCTTCGTATTCGATTCTGGTATGGTCTTTGGTGTGGGCATATTCCCTTAAAGGATCTTTATCCTGATCTTTTCTCTCGTGCTACAGGAAAAGAAGCTTCGATTTCTGAGTTGATTACTATTTCATCAGATGGTGGTAGTAGGAGTTGGAATATTCAATTCCATAGGGCTCCTGATGATTGGGAAAAGGAGATAGTGTTTTCTTTTTACGAGCATGTTTATTCCAAAATGCCTAGGGGTGAGGGGATTGATAGTTTGTTTTGGAAGTTAACCCCAAATGGTGTTTTTGATGTGCTTTCTTTCTATAATTCCTTATCTACTCCTCCTACCTTTCCTTTCCCTTGGAAGTATATTTGGAGTATTAAGGTACCTAGAAGAGTGTCTTTCTTTTTATGGACCGCAACTCGGGGTAGTATTTTTACTATTGACAACTTTGTAAAAAGGAACCTGTGTTTGGTTAATTGGTGTTGCTTGTGCCGTTGCGATGAAGAAACAGTGGATCATCTTTTAATTCATTGTAAGTTTGCACATGCCTTATGGAGTGAAGTGTTTTTGATGTTTGGTTTGCAGTGGGTGATGCCAAGGACGGTTGTTTCTCTTCTTTTTGCATCGGAGAATTTTTTGGGGTTGCACTATTCTTTGGTTTAGAATATGGTGCCAGCCTATTTGATGTGGTTGATTTGGAAGGAACGTGATACCTACATTTTTGAGGCTGCTGAGAAATTTGCTGATTTTTTGAAGTCTTTGTTAGTTGAGACTTTGTTTGGGTGGTCTCATATTTGGGGTTTCACACAATGTATCTCCGTTATTGATTTCGTGCAATCTATTTTTGTTTTTGTTTGATTTGTTTGTATTTGTTCCTAGTACTCTGTTCATCATTGTGAACATGTACTTTTTTAAATAAAAATATCTATTACCTTAAAAAAAAGAAAAAGAAAAAAAGAAAAAGAAAAAAAGAAAAAAGAAAACAACAACAACAACAACGACGACGACGAGTTTAGGTGGATAAGTGATGCAACCATGGAACTAAGTTTTAGATGCTCAATAGGGAAGCATTGACCCATAAGCACCTTTCTTATTGACTTGCTTAATATATATGTACATTTATCCCAAGTGACTTGCAGCTACCTTCTTAAACATGATCCAGCTACTTACTACTTGATACTTTGTACCTAATTCATATAAAAAATCTTTCATTACATCGTAATAGCAAAACAAATAAAAATAATTCTTATAAATAGTAGACTCTCTTGACAAAGTCCTAAAAGATAGGCCATTGGAAACAATTAAGGGTCTGTTTGTTTTAGCTTAAAATTTGTGTCCCGAGTGGCCTCGGTATTGCTCAGGCATTGAAATTAGCTTTGACATGCTTGGACAAGTCTATAAAGGCTGCCTCTGTCCTCCGTCATCCAGTAACCTATGTCTTATATGGATTAGTTGATTTGCTCTTCAAAAGCTTTTTTCAAAATCTTGGATTTTGGAATGGTGATATAGGAAAGGAAGTAAATACTAGTCAGGTGCTTTGTCACAAGATCTTATGGGGCTCTTTCCCCTAGTCTATTGGTATGTGCCACATAATTTCCCCCTGGTCTATTGGTTCGTGCCCAAAAATTGAAGAAACAACTAGTTGCTTGATAACTCATTATATGGTTTCCTGTCTTTCCCCCACTGTTTGTACTCCTTCAGGTGGCTTGGGGATAAGGAAAGTAAGATTTTTTAATGAAGCTTTGCTTGGGAAGTGGCTATGGAGATTTGGGCTTGAAAGGGATGCCCTTTGGAGGCAAGTGATAGAGGTGAAATATGGATGTAGATGGGGTGGCTGGTGCTCGTGCCCAGTTTCTGCTCCTTATGATATTGCTTTGTGGAAAAATATTAGTCAGGGATGACTTTCTTTTTCTCATTATATTCTATATGATATTGGTGATGGGTTGAGGGTTAAGTTTTGGCAAGACTGTTGGTGTGGGTAGACACCTCTTGTTGTTAGCTATCCTGAATTGTTTAGATTTTGCAGAGATAGGGAGGCAAGTGTGGTTGAGCTTATGAAGTTCACTAATGGGGTCCTTTTTTGGGATGTAAGTTTCTTTAGGGGTTTTCATGTTTGGGAAATAGAGGCTGTGTCGAGCTTCATGGATACCATATATGGCTCTTTAGCAAGGGGGTTTGGGGAGGATAAGATGAATTGGAAACTAGATAAAAAATAGGGGGTTCTTGGTTAATGATTATTATTGTCTTCTAGTGGGCTCTCATGATTATTGTTTTTCCTAGAAAAGCATTTGGAAGCAGAAGATTCCTTCTTGAGTGACTTTCTTTGTCTAGACTGTTGCTTTAGGAAAATGCTTGACAATTGACAATTTAAGAAAAGGAAGATTTGGATATTGGATTGGTGTTATATGTGCAAGTGTAATGATGAATCGGTTGACCATCTTTTTCTTCATTGTCTGGTTGCTATGGATTTGTGGTCTATGGTTTTGGGTTTATTTGGAGTAAGTTGGGTTATGCCACAATCAGTTGTGGGGCTCCTAGCTTGCTGGCAAGGCTGGTTTGGTCGTCATCAAAATGGACATATATGGATAATTATTCCCCATTGTTTAATGTGTCTCTTTGGGAGGAAAGAAATAGTAGGTGTTTTGAAAATAATGAGAGATCCATACCAGACCTCAAGCTATTTTTCTTTAGAACTTTATTGGATTGGTTGTCTGTTTTGCAAAACCAATCATTCTCTTCTCTTCTTCCTTTTCTTGATTCTTGTAATTTTTTTACTTGATTTGTTGACCCTAGTACACAGGGAGTGTACTAGGATGTCCCTTTTTTTGATATCAATAAAACTTTTTACTTATCAAAAAATGAGTCACCAAACCCGTGTGATGATATTTTTGTTTGGAGGTTCTCGTGTGAGGAGTTGACTGTTGTGCCCATGTGCTTTTCTGGTGACTTTCAAGGTGATTTTGGTTTGTAAAATTTCATGAATTTAGTAGAAAAGAAATATTATATTAGCTGGTTTTGTGGGTGTTCTTGACTTATATTGGTTCTTGTCATAGGAAGTCTGTAGTTTTTGTGTATAAATCCTTTTTGGGTTGTTTATTATAATTCATTCATGTTGAATGCTATCCTCTGAAAGTCATTGTTGGGCTAGATCTCTGTTTGCTCCTACTATCAAGTTTCCTCTGAAAATATCTAGGTTTTATTTTTATTATAGTTTTTATTTTTAAGTACCAGTACTCAACTATATATTTATCTACTTAAGCTATTTTGACTGTTTTAAGTAACTGAAATTTAGTACTATGCAGGATCCTTCTCGTGCTTGCTATGGACCAAAGCACGTTGAGGTTGCCCATGAACGATTGGCTATCCAAACACTTCTCCTTACAGATGAACTTTTCAGGTTAGCATTATAAATTTTGGACTTCAGCAGGATGTGCTAAAAGCCATAGTATATTGATATTTTGATTGGAAAATCTTCTTTTACTTGGATGTGTCACCCATGTTTGCTGCACTCAACCCAGTTATATTCTGCTGCATGTTCCATCCATTTATGCATATTACCTCTGGTGGTGTGAAGGTTTATGTGTAGTATACATTCACAAATAAAAGAACACGGTGCAGTATTTTTCCTTGCTGAAGTACACAAGCTGAGAAACATATTTTATTATTTTAAGTGTTCAAAACATGGTTTTTTGTTTCATGGTCATCTTAAGTCCTAGGCTTGGTCTTTTAGGTAATTGTTTAATCCATGTAGCAGTCAATACTGCACTCATATATAAATTTTAATCCACTAGATAGGAAGTATACTTGGACAACTCGTGAAATATTATATTGAAATTTCAAAAGATCAATAAATTCTACAAACGAGGTGTAATGAACAGTGTCTAAGGCTGTCAGAATTCTACAAATTCTGTTGATTGCAATCATCTTTGATTGGTTGACAATTTTTGTCTATCAATCATAAAAAGACTGAATGGTTAGAAAGAGCATTTGAAGAAGAGGATTTGAGGCAATAATTCATATGGATGGTGATAAAGCTACAGGCGCAGATTGCTTTTCTATTGTGTTATTCCTCACTTGCTGAGCTGTTCTCAAATAAGATATCCAGGGAAAAAGCCCTGATGCTTCTTTCATTCCTCATATTCCCAAGAAAGCAGGGTTTGTGGTTATTAACTATTTTAGGCATGTTAATCTTTCTTTGTGGGATTCGCTAAATAAGTGCAAAAGTGTTGACCAATAGATTGAAGATGGTTTTGGGAAGCTTTTATTCAAGGTAGACAGATTTTAGATTCTATTTTTATTGCCAAGGAGTGCATGGATAATAGAGTAAAATTAATGAGGAAATTACTGGAATTAACAAAGATGAGTTGGAGCTTCAAGTTGTTAATTGTATATGCTTTCCGCCTTTGTTTGGGGCTTTGAGCAGAATGACATTGTGTCAGAGGTATCAAAACTCAATGGGTCTCCTGTTAACGTTTTGGGTTGATTGCTATGGATTGGATCCAAATTGGGCTGAGACTGGTTTGGTTTGGATGAGGATATCCACATTCTAGCTTAAGGTCAGTAAAATGCGTAACCAAATAAGCTTAAGAGCCTGACCTTATAATGGATAAGGTTATGCTTATCCCGGAGATGGAGTACCCATAATGTGTAACCCTGGAAAGCACGAACATGGCATTTGGGTTGCCATGCCCATGCCTGACACAACAGGGACATGGGACACGCGGTGGACAGCTGCACGCATGTCCTGGGCCATTGTTTATTTTTTATGTTTTGAAAAATAATGGACACGGCGGGGATACAGTTGGCACACAGGCTGTACTTTTTTTTTTTTGATAGGTTATAAAACTTATTCAAAAATGCTAAGCATCATGTTCATGATGGTGAACATTCTGATCAAGAAAAAATACAGCAGGTTCAAAAACTTAATCTAATAGAGTGTAAGAATTCAGAAATGGAAAGACAATTCATAAAACACCAAACACGCGCCCACTAAAACAAAGTATTGAAGAGGAGCTTTTAAAAGATCTAAGGTTCACATGGGCTGTACTTCTCATGCGAGTCACACCGATCTCGCTTAGGACAAGCTTCTTAGATCTATTTCTCTTTTGCAATTTCCGCCTTTTTCCCTTTTTCCTTGTTTTGTCCATGTGTACTCAGGCCAGTAGATCTTCTTCGCACTAGCACACATGTGAAGCATTTATTTAAGTAGATCTACCTTCCCACCCACATGAATAGCTTCTTTTCAAATTTGTCATTTATGAGTTAACTTTTTACCATTCTTTTTTCATTATTTAATTAGACAGTAGATACATGTATATATATAGTGGCTAAGCTTTTAATATGCTTACAAAAGAATTTTCAACAATTATTTAAAAAATAATAATATTCTTGTTATGAAACAATTTTTTGTAAGCTTTGAAATATATATATATATATATATATATAAAATTAATTAATATACGTATCTCTATTGTACCCGTGTCCTAATTTCAAAAATTGCTATGTTCCTGTATCATACCCATACCCGTGCTTCCTAGGTGTAACCGAGCAGGGGTGTTCCCTTTTCTTTCCAACGAGGTACTCTGCTGGCAGGACTCATAACTGGCCAGATAAAACTTCTTTGACGTCAAAGCATGATGTTGATGACTAGATACCACTTGAAAATGGCTGACAGCAACTATTGCAACGTTAGGAAAACATGGTGACGACTAGAATCCACTTGGGAAGGACATTAAACACTGCTACTGACACTGGAGCTGAAGAAAAGTACCAATAGGTACTAGAAAACACCCCTAATCCCCTTAAAAACCACCGACTATCATGAGTAACAACAAACAACAACTTTCGGCTGTTGCGATGCCGGATATGCAGTTCCCCTTCTGAACCATGACAACAACACTGGCAGTGAAGTCTAATCTTCATCCACCCTAACCACTAACAGATTCCACTAACTGTGCCAACCCCTATACTTGATGAGAACAATGGATAAAAAAAGGGTATGAAATTTCAGATGAGAAGTAAGGAAGGAATGTACTCAAAGAATGAATGTATTGAAAGACTGAATCAGAGGTAATGCTCTGATACCATGTTGGAGAAGCATTTCATAAAAGTATTCAATAAGAAAGATTCAAAGAAATAGGAGGTTCTCCTGCCCTCAGTCAATTCATTAGGTTTATTTAGAGAATTGGTTACAATATTTTTTGATAGGTAATATAAATTCATTGAAAAAAGAAATTGATACAGGGAACCATAGCCCAAAGGTAGTGTACTATGGAGCCAGCAAAATCAGGAAAAAAAAACTAAAGAGAGTACAACCATTTAAACAAATCGGCCAAAGAATTAAAATAAAAAACACCCAAAGCATTTGTCCATTCTAGCAACGTCTAGAGGAAAAACAGACGTTATGTAGAATATTCCAATGGTGTCAGCTAGTCGGGACACCACATCACCTAAATATTCTAGACTTCTTATAGGGTATGACCTGTACAGCACAAGGGTACAACCCATACAATAACAATGCAAAAGACAATGTATTAAATTATTTTCTCTTTAAAAGTTGGATTTTATAAAGAGGACCATAAAAAAAAGGATGGAGGGAGTATATCTGGAAGCATAGCATATTGCAGTTAGTGGTTCTGAAATGTATTCACGTGAACTTGATTTATAATCTGTTAATTACACATGCAATTTTGCAATTACAACTTCTAGTACATTGACACAGATCTCTCTCTCTGCCTATTTGGTCATGAGTTACTTGTCTCCTTCACTGGTTACTTAACTCCATCTTTTTTTGCTTTCTTTACACATGCAATCTTGCTTACTTAACTCCATCGTGTTTTCTTTACTTAACTCATGAGTTACAGATTGATCTCTCTTTCTTGACTTGTTTATTTTGGCATGCACTCTGAAAATTTCATATTGTAGCATTAAAAATTTGTGTAACTTTGGAGTTTCAATACTAAAAGGCCAGGAGTGTCAATAACAAGAATTTCTGTGTGTAGGAATTCTGATGTAGCAACAAGGAAAAAATATGCCAATTTGGTTGATTCAGTGAAGGATTCAGGGGGCACTGTTCATATTTTTTCATCTTTGCATGTCTCAGGAGAACGTGAGTATTATTTTGCTATACCTTGATTTCTTTTGTGCTTAAAACCCATATAAATTGCAAAACGTGCTGAATTGGATTAGTGGAGAAACGTGGTTTTGTTTTTCCCTTCCCCCCCCCCCCCCCCCCTTCCTTTCGGGGAATTGTGTGGTTGGGTGGGGTTATGCAAATTTCTTCCCTATGACGGTTTATTTGAATATCATTCTGAACAGAACTGGCGACGATAACTGGCATTGCAGCAATCCTTCGCTTCCCACTGCCCGACCTTGAAGACATAGAGATGTGATTTGAACATTTTGTGGGTCAGAAATCCGCAATTTGTTCTCTGTCCAATGGCACTGACATGTTGTATATTACAATTTTTTTTTTTTTTTCTTTTGGATTTTTGTCATGTAATACAACAATAAACTGCAATATGTGCTTGGAGGTTCGACGATGTCTCTTCTTGTGGGTAGATAGATTGGTTAATTATACATTCGGAATTGTATCATAGAACAAGCAATGCTCACTTGATTCTCCTCTTCCAACCTTTTTAAGATATTATTGTATTGATAGTGGCACCGCCTGTCTTATATGGTCTGTTAGAGACTGTAACATATTATTGTATTGTAACATATTTCTTTTACTTCAGTGAATAAATATACTTTTTATAGTCCAAGATGTGGTTGCATCGGTCATCTTAGTTTATCATCATTATTTATTGGTGGTTGTGGAATTCTTGGTGTAATTCTCGAACTTGTATTTCTCTTTGAGAAATTGTAACCGGGAATACTATTCTTTCTAATGATAATCTTTGTGGCATTAGGATTTCCTTACAAATTAAGGGTTCTACAAAAGAACCTCCTCCTCCTGGTCTCACTGCATGTCAATTAATTTGTTGCAATAAATCTATTTTTTCACAACTCTTTTCCCAATATGTGATATCTTCTGATTGGTACAATATAAAAGTGGTGTATATATATATTTCTTGGATTTGTATATGTTAGGTTGTGGAAGTAAGTAGCTTTATTGGAGTTAATTCTATAGTAAAATTGTTTGAATTATCTTTTCTTTTCTTGCAATCTAGTTCTGCTGTGAATGAGAGTTATTGATTTTGGACAACTTCATAGGCAAAATAATGCAATTGCTAAATCTGGTTTTCCGAACTTGTGGCAATAATGTGGGTATTGAATTAGAATTGAAAGAATTTTTAATATTTAGTACCGGTTATATGAATTTTGTTAAGTAATTACATGTCAAAATTTTAAAAGGGAAATTTAAGGTATAGGACATAAGGAACTATATCTAAATTTCACCCTCATATAAATATTCTTTTTTATTCATTATTTACCATTTCTTTATTATTTATTTACTATCTCTCTCTCTCTTCCTCCTACAAGCAACCGCCACCCACAACCAAACTCCCAACCCAGCAACCACCTCCACTCGCATTCTAGCATATTATCCAATAATGTATAATATTAATATTCATTTTCTTAGAGTATTATACTGTTTGGAAGATTATTAAGGCTCCGTGATCACATGATTAGCCCCCTGCCCCCTATCCCTTGCCCCTGCTTGATAATAAATAAGATGTCCAACACTTCTATTTCAATAATTTTCCATGATATAATTACTTCTATACAACCACCAACACCCCCCCCCCCCCCCCCCCCACACACACACACACACACACACAACACCCTATATATATATATATATATTGACATATGCAATTGTGTTGGGATATTTATATTAGATAGCACATGAAACTCAGGATGACGACGACAAAATGTGGCCTCCCTACATTGAACACATTTTTATTGACATTATGGTGGATGAACAACTGAAGGGGAATATGGAACATGGTATCTTTAAGGCTACAACTTGGAAATCAATTACGAAGACCCTAAATGAGCAAACTGGGAAGAGTTTCCTCCCTAAGCAAGTGATCTAAAAGCATAATAGGCTCAGACAAAAATAGAGAAAGTGGGGCTAGCTTTTGAGGCATACTGAGTTGGGGTGGGATAAGACAACCTAAACAGTTACTGCTTTTGAGGAGGTGTGAGCGTAAGTTGTTGTGGTATGTTATATTTACTACCCTAATTCTTTGCATATTTGTTCATAATTTTCTATTTCATATTAGTAGAATTTTGATGTACATATTGTCATTTCAAGGTGATCCTAAAGCACCTGCATTATGGAAGAAGGGATGTCCTACCATGGCAAGCTAAGGTAACTGTTTGCCCCTAATACTGCAACCAGTGCCCTTCAAATTTCCTTAAACACACCAGCCCCAGATAGTGATGAAGAGCGTGCCCTGGAGAAGGAGCTTGCCAATGAGGCTCATCATATCTAGTTGGTTAATTCTCTCTCTATGGGTTTGTTACATTGTGGTTAAAGTTTTGGTTTAAAGGTTTAAAACTCATGGCTTTGTTTGACTGTGAAACTTTGGTTTATCAATACATAAGATATTTTTTTATATTTTTTTTGTATGTGTTAAGGGTTTGTACCTATTGCTTTTGTAAGTTTTTAAGGTTTATGTACTCATGCTTTGTAGCTTTAATACTTGTTGTTAAATGTCATGCATTTTCTTTAAGTACATCACTCTTGTGCCATTTGTTGGATTTTTATCCTTAATGCAATTTCCTAGCATTGTTGCATTGGTTGAGTGTTGGACATGTAAATGATACTTTGCAAGTAAGTTTATTAGCTTGCATGTTCGGATGTTCATTCCATATGTGAATGAGCATTTGTGATCACTTTTTATAGTGATTGTTTGTTTTTGGTCAAGCCTTGGTTTATTACTTGTTTCCATTCTACTTGATCGCATTGTGCTTGCTCCATATGCATTACAAGTTTTCTGCATACAATAATCATATTGTGTTGTTGTGTTTTAGGAGATATTTGTTCTTATGGTTCAAGAGTTTCATAGATTCTAGAGTTAGGTGTGAATGAGTTTTGATCAACTGTTCCCAACTCATGC
The DNA here is from genome assembly GCA_030445155.1 of Quercus variabilis. Lineage (NCBI taxonomy): Eukaryota > Viridiplantae > Streptophyta > Magnoliopsida > Fagales > Fagaceae > Quercus > Quercus variabilis. The sequence goes on along the minus strand of CP129449.1, from coordinate 30,831,123 downwards.
TTTAAGTCTAGATTTTGTTGTAGGGTTTTGTCATGGAATAGCCAAAATGGGAGATTGTAAGGTTGAATTTAATCAACCAGTGTATTGGCTTTATTCCGTGCCAAATTTGCTTGTAATTTAGCAATTAGTAACCTTGTATTTAGGTGAGAATCATGTAAAGTTAGTGATTCTAGTGAGTGAGAGAGTGTGAAGAAATGCTTAAGATTGTTCAAGAATATAGAGACTTGTGGCTGGGACTGGCAAGCTGCCAACTGCAGTACACGAGTGAAGCGTGCGAAAAGATGAACAGTTGCGCTAGCTGGAGCACTACAGGACAAAAAATATAGCTTGGCCGTTCTGTTATCTCGCGGCTTGAACTTGCGACTCAGTCAAGTCGCGAGGCCAAGCTGCCAGCCAGCCCTGTTTTGAAAAACCTGACTCTTTGCATTCCACTCTTACCCTAGTATAAATACCCCTTACACCTACGAAATGTAGAGAGCTTCCAAAGAGAATTTTGAGAGAGAAATCATAGAGAAAAACAAGATTGATTCATCCACAATCTTTACATAGAGACTCTTCAAATTCCTCTACTCTTATCCTCTCCATTGTTACATTCTTGAGAGGTTTTTGCTTAAATCTTTTTCGCACCATACCCACATCTGTGAGTAGGCTATTTGGTGCTTTGAGAAGCAGTTAGGAAGGGACCAATGGTTATTGGTTGATGTTATGGGCTATAGCAGAATCTTGTAAGCTAAAGAAGAAATAGGTTCGACGTAACCTCGTTGGAGTAAGAAGCTTGGAGGACTTAGGTACACTGGGTAGATTAGGCTTGGAGGGTCTTTTACTGTTCATGTATCCCAACTACATTCTTTAGTGGATTATTTACCACTTGGAGGGCGGCAGAGAGCTTTTATGCTGAGGGCTTTAGTTTCATCTTCAATAACACATTGTTGTGTTGTCCTTGTGTTTGCATCTCTCTTCTTTTAATCTTGCCTTTTAATTTTTGCTGTGGATGTGATTTTAATTGGTTAAAATTGTTTATCAATTCTGTTATTTGCTTATATTCATGTTCCGCACATTTATTGTTTGATAATAAGCTTGAATTGATAATTTGTAATTGGAAGCCTAAACGTTCATAGTGTTTTCAACGCTATTTGAACATTCACAGAGCAAACCCAATGTGCGGACAAACATCCCATTAAGTGCCTACTGGCAAGGGGAAGAAGATTGCCAAGAAGGGGGATAGGGCTAGTAAGATGACCATGATTCTTTAAGAGTACATTGCGTTGGCAAGGGAAAGGTTTTCCAACAAAAAGGGAAGGTCTATTGGTAGCTCCGACCATGTTGCACAATCCATTACTGGTGGCAATCCTTGCCCCCTTGGGAGAGTTTTTGAAGTGTTGAACCCGTATGAAGATCTTGATGATGAAACCTATGTTAACATCTCTGAGGTTCTCCAAAAGAAAGAGAAAATGGTGGTGTTCATGGGCATGCCAGAGCATAAGAGGAGGAGGTGGATGGAGTGCCATGCTCATCAGCCAGATAATTAATGGAGACTTCTTTGTTATTTTGTTTATTGTGATTTAGATGTGAATCACTTGGTTGTAGCTTTTAAGTGGTATTTAAGGACTTTATGTGTGTGCTTGGACAATATTATACGTTTGGTTTTATTTGCCTTATTCAACTAAACACTTTTACTTAATGTAGTTTTATTGTAATGGTAATTGTTGTGAACTATACACGTGGATTTGATGTTATTTAAATTAGTATGTGAGCTTTGTCATTTGGTGCTCTCTACTTGATGCAATTTACATTAGTATGTGTGTTTGGTAATTACTATTATATACTTGATATTTTTTTTTTCTATAGTATTATATATATATAAATATTTTTTTTTTTAATTTTTGTTATTTAGTTCATATTACTTACATTATAAGGAGAGTTGTGCTAACGTTATTGCAATATCTTTAGTACTTTATATTAATGTGTCAATTTATATATTGTAATATCTTTGGTACTGATGCTTTAGTTTTTGTAAGATATAGGGTATAATGGCCTCGCCTAGTGATCCTTTTTGGTAGTATGGTTTTGACGATGCTTACTTTAACTCCAACGATGATGACATGGACATTAGTAGTTGTGGTGATAACATGGACAATGGTGGCTATGGTGATGACATGGATATTGGTGCAGACACAGATTCAGACTATGACAGCGAGGAGGAAGAGTTTTGGTTTGTATTTCAACTGGTTGGCGAGATGGCGGCATATTTCCAGCGGCATTACAACAAGCGCCCAATGCATACTAGCATTTTGAGTGGAAAAGATTATATGGCTGAAGTGAGAGATCGCAATCCTACCAATTGTCATGACATGTTCTGCATGACATTAGATTTGTTCTATCGCTTGGTTGATGAGCTGAAATGTCATGGGTACTTGAAGGAAGGTAAAAGGCGTGTTGACATGCAGGAGTCAGTGGTGATATTCTTGTACATCATTGGCCATAATACTCAGATATGACTTATGGCAGACAGATTTCAGCATTCCACTGAAACTGTGGAGTGCAAGTTCCGTAGGGTGTTGCGGGCTATCCACACATATGGCCAACATTTAATCAAACCTGATCCGAATGCAGTAGGCCTTCCAGAGCATCTGTGGGGAAACAACAAGTATTACCCATGGTTTGAGGTAAATCATTTCATAATATAAGTTCTTCTAAAATGGTTTTTCACACATATGACTGTATAGTATTCCTTCATTCACATATAGAGATGTTGTGTACAACTAATTGGAACTCTTCAATGTAGACAAGTGTAGGAGCTATTGAGGGAACACATATTAGTGGTTGGCCTCCAACAAAAAGAGTCCAGCCTCACAGGAGTCGCAAAAGCACTGTTACAACCAACGTTATGTGCGCATGCGACCATAACATGCAGTTTACGTATGTCCATTCTAGTTAGGAGGGAAGTGCCAACAACTTAAGGGTTTTCGAAGAAGCTATTAAAGACCCAAAGCATGGATTCCCATGGCCACCAGAAGGTATGCATCTTTAACTTAAATTCTACCTCATATAATCCCACGACTTAAACTCAAACAACTGGAATAAATTAAATTATTAGCTTTCAATTTAATATTTATTGTAATATTACATGTATTGTACAACACTTATGTATTGCAATATTAAATTTTCACTGCTACAAGCAAGCAATGGCTATAAAAATCCTAGTGAATTTGAGAGATTATGTGTTAAAAATCTCTGGTTTTATTATGATTAGCTATTAGTATTTTGCATTTAGACCTAAAAGTTTATAGCATTTATCTACTTCTATTCTGATTTATACTTTGTAAGTGTGCATTTATTGTCTTCTGCAATTATAAAACTAATCTATGATTGTGAATCATAAGCACAAGAGTTTTATACAGCCAGAACTATTGATGCTATCTTATTGGTGATTGAATGATTTTTTTTTTTTCCTTTTTTTGCTGAACTGAAGATACAAAAAGGCCTCCACCTTGAATCTTGATGGTATCATTGGGTGATTGACTGATTTTTACCTTGAATTATTATCTTTTGATTGATGCTATATTCTATAGTCATGTGTACTAGATTTCTTAGAAATCCTGCGCAATAGAAAATGGACATGTTTTGAGTAACACCTATGTTTGGAAAAGGGCCTAAGAATTGTTGTGGTTTTTTGTGCATGTTGAAAAGGGCCCAACAATTTACTGAGTATCTGTTGTGCATAACCTGGTGTTTTACTTTGAGAGTACTTAATTGAAGATGCAATTAGTATGTTTGGAACTTAGTTAATTAATAGTTCTTAGAAACTTTTTGTAGATTATTATTACTAATTGAGATATGTTATTCTTGTAGGTTCCTATTACTTGGTTGATTCGAGGTACTCCATTGGTGCATCGTTTCTTCCACCACACAAGGTCACCTAATATCATGCTTAAGAATTCAGGAGGAGTAATAGGCAATGGGTATCGGGGAAAGAGTAGTTTAACTATAGACACTTTTCATTGCGCATGGTAATTGAGAGGTGTTTTGGAGTCCTGAAAGCTCGCTTTCCTATATTGAGTTGCATGGCAAACTATAAGCAATATTGTCAACGTTTGATTGTTTTTGCGTGTTGTGCGTTACACAATTTTATACGCATCAATAATTAAAGAGATGTACTGTTTAATACATGAGAGAGCCTTGACGTTGATAGATATGATGTACAAACTAGAAATAATGGGAATTCTTTTAAGTTGAGTGCAAGTACCGAAAGGAGGCATGTGAGGGAGATGTTTGATGTGGCGAAGAGAGCAATGAGTGAGTTTGAGGACGATTGACTGATCGCATGTGGGAGGAGTACGTGCAATGTCAATGTTGATGGTGGGCATGTATAAGGATTCACTGCTTTTTGTTGGGACTTTTGTATAAAGTTATTACCTTCACTTATGACATTTAGGTATTGTGACTAGAAGTCACTTAGCATGATACATGATGCATTCTTTTGGACATTACGATGCATCCTTTGGTAAATTTAAATTAATTGTGGAATGCTTACATGTAATGACTTAATGTCAATAATCTATTGATATTTTTAATGTAATTCCTTTTGGCAATGTAAAAATAGGTGTATGTAGTACCTATTGGTAACGTAATTACAAGTGGACATGCTTGTATGCAATTGTATGTAATACCTTTTTGCAATGAAGTATTTATCAATGACCATATAAATGTGTATGTGATATGCTTACAGGCGGACATGCTCATATTCTTGTGATATTGTGATGTTGTGTGTGTGATATGCTGATATTATAAATTTGATATACCACCTTCTTTGTTTAAGAAGATTGGAAGACGTTGTACATTAAAATGTCATCCACTAGCAAAATGCCTGTAAGTAGTTATTGCTTCCTTTCTATTCTAGAAAGCTTAACAGTTTTAGAGTTAATATTAATACTCATTTCCCTCTAGTCATTCATCTAAGAAAAATAAAATATATTTCCCTCAAAAGTTGATTTTAGTGGTCCATATTGACGTACTTCAACTAATATAATTACAATTAAAATGGCCAAAGCAACCACAACTCTCATATATTCATTAGTAGTCCCTTCTACATGTTTTGGGACACCATTTGTGTACCAAATTCCCATAGTTTGCAAGTCCATTTTGAATAAAGTTAAACACTCTCAACATATAATAGAAGCACAACATTATACATATCATAAATTTTTATACTTGCAATACAAAAAAAAAACATTAAGTTGTACAATTACAATACAAACAATCTTCAATGTAATAATACAAGTGTATATTATTACATACATACGCAACTCATTATGGCAAACACTTTTGCCTCATTCCAACTTCCCCAAAACTAGTAGAGAACAAAAGCAATATCCCATACATCACCCATGATATTACTCGAGTTCTCTTAAACTTCTTAGCTCTCTCTTTAGCAATCCTGTATGCAACCTTGACTCTTTTAACCCTTCATTTTGCAACTCGTTCTCGTTCTCATTCCAATGCTGCTTCTTCCATGGCACGAGCTTGCATCAACTCTTCATTAGAAACTTCCAGCTCAAACTCCAACCGCCTATATTTTCCTATAACAATAGGTGTTGTTGCTACGCCACGCGTACAAGTGTTGGTGTCCAAACATTTGAAGAACTTACATCCACGGTCATCATCCGATACATTAAAATAGAGCACATTGATAGCGATACAACGAATTGGTGACTTATTGCACAAACGTAAATTTTTCTATAATTGGATATGGTACTTATTGGCGACCAATAGTGACAGCCGTAAAACCTTCTACCAAAAATATGAAGTTTCAAGGATGTCTTAAGGGCGCAATGGTCAAGGTCACACATATGCCTACTAGTACTAGGGTAATAGTTACTTGTGTCCAACATTGGTAGGAACTTGCTCCTATACCCATCACCAAAACAAGAATACTTAAGACTTCTTAGAAGTGCAATATCAAGCTGGCTGCATAACAACTTCAATTTGAGCACAAATGCTCTTTAATGAAACTTTTTTCATATTACATAAAAAATAATACACACATACCTTCATACACACACATATATGCAGGGTAAAAGATGAAAGATGATGATCCGATTATTAAATTTACTCTTTGGCTTAATCAAGTTTCACTTGTGAACATAAAGTGCTACAAGTTTCATTTATTGGAGTGGTTGGACATCATAAAGAAATTCTAGAACAAAGCCCTATTATAGTCTAATGCCAATTTAAGCAGGTCCAAGTTTGGAAATATCGATGTAACTAATGTGGAGGTGGTCATATAATTATTTAATGTAGAGAAGATTTAACAAGAAAAGTCTAAGGCTGTACACTTATTTTTGTTACCTATTCCACACATAGATTATTATTCCCAAATGCATATTTTGATAAAACTATGTTAAATTATGCAAACTAATTCTTTGTTCTTGCCAATGTTATTAATCATATCAGTGAAGCATACTGAGAAATTATTTGATAGCTTTGCTTATAATCCTGTTGATCAATGCAAGTGTATGCATCACCTAAAAGCACAGATTAGAGGCTTCAAAAGAAACACACAAGCATCGAAGAAAGGAAATATAACATAATTCAGCTTTACTTTCAAACTTAGTACTTAGCATATATGACACAGGTTTTTGTAGACTTTGATGATGATCATATTATAAAGATTGCAAGGAACCCAGAGCTTATAACTAAAAATTAATGAGTGAACACAACTTGTTAAATATTATAGAAGTATGAACTGTGACCAACCCCCATTTAAGAGTGAAGAATGTATATATTCATACGCATACACCCAAACTCAAACAACCAACATACCCATCCAAATTTATCTATCCCAAATAGCATACATAACATTGAACCCAAACCCAACAAACCCCATTGATAGCTTAATTCATATTGTTGTGGGGAATGGGGTTAAACAATATAGACCCAAATCTCCTAATGTTTTTTAGGCAAATTAGAGTAAATCCATTCCATAGGTTTATTCAAAATCAAATCCAAATAGAGCAAAGAGACGGAGCCAAAGCCACACTAGAAAATTACCTTTTATGGTGGTTTCTGGGACGACCAAATAGGTGCGATCTAAGTTCAGACGACGAAGAAAGCCAAATCCAAACAAGCGACAATTTGAGTTCAGACAAGGGAGAGTCGTGAAATGGGTTTCTAGGAAGGGAGGCATTAAATGGGTATTGATGAAAGGAAAATGAAATAGAAATTGAAAGAAGATTAAAGAAGATGAGAACCTTTGGACGTACTGGTTGTGTGAGTGTGTTGAAGTGGGAGGTGAAAGGTCTACTTTTGGCTTATGGGCAACTCTGTTTTTCAGGGTTGTGTGACAAGAGAATATGAAAGAAAGGGAGGAGAAAATGGATGCAGGTAGCAACAATAAACTCACGTCAATGAGGTGGGCTCCACCATTTTGTAAAAAGTAGACATTTCCATTGAGTTATCTGACTAGGTTTAGTAGCCAAACAAAAATTTCTGAATTTTTGAGTGATAGTGGAATTTGAGTTATGAGTTATGGGTTTTAAGTTTGAGTTATAAGTTATAAGTATTGAGTTATGAAAACTGAGTCATGCCTAAACCAAACGAGCCCTAAAAACCCAAGAAAAGAGAGAGAGAGGAAATTAATTTAACACAGTAAGTTTTATTAGTAGAACTTTACCGTAGCAAGATTGTAAAAGATTTAGGAAATAGAAATCCGGATAATACTTGGTTTTTGTGAGTTGGAGTTGTAAAATAGGATTTCTAGAGTTTTACAACTCTGGATACTAATGCTTTTATAAGAGAAAATTAGGATGTTAAGACGTCTAATTCTAAACACTGAATCATAATTGTATCGTCTTTGCTTGCAAAGCTTAATAATTAACCAAATTAGAGATACTGATCAATAATTTAATATTGTAAAGTTTCAGGAAAAAAGTAGATTTGTATAATTCAAGTAAGTGAGTCTAAAAGAATGTCTTCAAGTTTTTTTTTTGGGGGGGGGGGGGGGTGGGGGTGGGGAGAGAACTTCTACCTATGGTGTCCGCTTCTGATGATAGCTTCTTATTATCGACCAAAACACCAATTAGTTTTTGGTATAGGCGAGGACTGAACCCAGGATCTCTTATACAGTTAGAGATTTTACTAATTGAACTAACTAGAACCCACAAGAATGTCTTCAAGTAATCAAAGTATGAAAGGGTAATTAGTGGGTACAAAAAGACATGAATAGATGGAAATGAATTTTAATATCTGCTGCTACTGCTAGTAATAGGCCTGTGCATTTAAAAAACAATTTTTTTTTAAAAATAAAATAAAAAATTAGCATTATTATTATTGTGATGCACAGAGACTTATAAGTATTGTTATTTTAAATATTGGGTAGAAGTAACAATTTAACTAAAATATAATCATAATCAAGGAAAAATAATTATTGTTTTTGCTTCCAATCATTGCTAATCAATAGACATAATTAGTAAAAAAAAAATGAATAAAACTTTATTTATGTTACTTGAGTGAATGATATTACATAAATCGTCCACAAAAATCTTATCAATATATTAACATTATTTATATAGCATTCGAAAAATTATTATATAAAATTTGAGACAATATTTTTGCTACATTAAAAACTCTTTTTACTATAATATATATTATTTTTTTAAAAAAATACTAGGATATATAAAATTTTATTATCATCGTTCTCAATACGGAGGAAAGAAAAAGACTTGACAATAATATTTCTTTGATAATAAGATACAAATTATGGAAAAAAAAAAATGAAACTCAATTCCTCAATTTTCTCATTAAGTTCATCCAAAGTATAAGAGTTAGGGATCTTTGCTTTTTAAGGACATCTTTATGAGCCTTAGTTTTTTTTTTTTTTTTTGGCTGAATGAGCCTTAGTTAATTCAGTTAATTGGTTTGGGTCAAACTTTGGATCACCCTTTAAAGATTTGTCTTCAGATTCTATCATTGCAACCATGCCCAAAACACAATGGATAAGCTCAGAAAACCATTCTACAAGAGCCTTCCCAAAATCATCACCGGATACAATACCTTGTAATCTGTACAAAGACTTGTTAATTAAATCACGATGACGCAAGTCGTCGCAAAATGTGTTTGATATAGTAAAGTAACTTGAAACCGGGTTCATGGTATCCAAGATGAACTTTCCTGTCAAATGATCAGGTACATTATCTGCATGTTCAATTAACAAAGAAAGTTGCTGAAGGTCGGGAACCGTACTATCGGAACTCCCAATGGAGAAACTTGCCCCATCCCCCTTTGCAAGATTATTAGGACTATCATAGTCCACAATGTATTCCATGAAAGTTTCATCTTCTGGTGTATTGATTAGTGCTTGAGATTCCATCTCGTGTGAAGTGTCAACTACTTCTGAGATTGACAAGTCATGATAAGATGCATGTGTTCTGTCCTCACTATTGGTGCCATCTGATCCCTCTGACCTGTTATAACGAGATCTTTTAAAATTCACATCATCATTAGATGGGGAGTGTTGTCTACCAACCTTGACTTTACTCTTGCGCTTAAAATGAGTATATTTATTAGTCACTGTGGAGTCAGAATCAATTTCTGATAATCGAATAGATCCTCTAATATCTGAAGTGTTGTTCGTATGTTTTCAATGACAAAAATTGGATCTCCTTTACGATAAGTCTGTTTAGTCAAGTAATGAACATGTGGATTGAAAGGCCTCGGTAAGGTGCAGAGCACTTGACCCAACATCGACAATACCAGAAAGAGCATTCTCCTATATGTGCATACTTGGGACAAAAAAACACGGCCCGGTGCCATGCCAGAAAAACATCCTTTGTCCTTGATGATACATAAAAATCGTTTGTGAACTGACAAAGAGCAATGGTGGGGTACTAGCCAAAAATCCTCTGAAGGTTAAGTTAGTGAAAGAATAATCACCAAGAACTCAATAATGTGAGAGTTACGGATTTTCTATGTACCTTAGGTATGAGAAGGCTTGGTGCTTTTATAGTGGCAAAGGGCTGACCAAGATCCCGTGAACGTTTGATTTTTCCTTTATGGAAAATACAGAGTTAATACTTAGAGATTCAACGCCTTTTTTACCATATTGGGAAGGCATAAACATGAAAGAGGGTCTTTGGGCGTAACGTGCAAGTTATTTCCATGTAAGAATTTATGAGTGGTGAACACACAAGGGCCTGTAGGACCCACGGATCAACCGTCGGGCTAATGTTTCATTCGTCGGTCTTTGCAATGGTGATGCCACGTTGGTCTCAGGGTGTTCTCAGGAACACCCTGAATTGAAAAAAAAAAAAAATTATATATAATAATTAAATTTTTTTTATTTGTTTACCTTAAAAAAAAATTAGGAACACCCTAATCAAAATTAGGAACACCCTCAAATAAATAAATAAAAATTTATTTGATCTACTTTCAAGAAAAAATAAAAAATAAAAAGAGCCCAAAAATAATTTGAACTAAAATCTAAAAAAAAAAAAAAAATTGTAATAGAAAGGAAGCCCACTAGGAAAAAAAAGCCCAACATCAATCAGTAAAGCAAACCCACTCTAAAACAAGGTAGCAAACCCAACAGATTACAATAGCAAACCCACGGATTCTCCAAAAAAAAAAAAAAAAAAAATCAAACAAATCAAAACCCAATATTACTGAAATCAGAAACACAACAGACGGCGCTTGAAAGAAAGAAAGAAACCTAACCTAAAGTATAAAGAAAAAAACCTAACCCATAAACCCAATATACTGAGCTCCAGAACGCTAGGACCAATGAATTGTTGGATCGGGCCTCAAACTCGAGCCCCAGAATGGTAGAACACTTCGGAACGGAGATCGGATCGGTCTTCCTTGCCTCGACGTGCTGCCCAAGTCCCGACGGCGCCACCCCTCAGCCTCAGGCCTCCCTACTCCATCAACCTTAAGGTATTTCATCTATCTCAGTCTCTCTTTGTCTTAGTCTCTCTCTCTCTTCATCTCAGTCTCTCAGTCTCTCTCTCTGTCTCAGTCTCTCTCTCTTCATCTCAGTCTTTCTATCTCTTCATCTCACAGTATCTCTTTATTAATGTTTACCCTGTTTTTGGCTTTATTCGATGTTGGTGTTGTTATTTTATTTTGGTTAATCAGGTGCATATATAAACAACAAAAAACAAGTGTGTGTTGTGTGCTATGCTAGTGCAAGTGTGCAATTAATAATTAATAAATATGGTTGTGTGTTGTGTGCTAGCTGATTAGTTCAACTAATGGTCACAAAATATGTAATAAATCACTCTTTTTTAAACTTGGACTTAAGTTATACAGCCTATATATTTTTGTGTTGCACAATTTGTTGACTTTTTTTTTTTTTTTTGTTAAGTAATAGTGTGATATTCCAAGTATCAAACAACAATAGTAATTAGTTGAACTAATTAATTTTGTTTGTTTGGGATATTAATTAACAAATAATTAATTGGAAAAAGCAACTAATAAACAATTATTAATAATTTACTTAACCAATACATTATAAAAGACAAATAAATTAAATTATGTTAGGCTAAATAATAATTAATAATTTTATAATTAATGAAATAACAATATAACAAATTATAGTTTATAAAAAAACAAACAAATTAATGAAACAACTAAACAACAATACATTTGGGAAAAATTCTTGGAGCCGCCACTGGGAAAAATTATGTTCCTTAAGGAACACCCTGGGAAAAATTCCTGGAGTCGCCACTGGGTCTTTGCCTACCCCATTTGTGGGGTTTCTCATTGTCCATCGGTGTGGTCCTACTTCCATCCATCGGTATGAGTCAAGGCCTTCTGGTTCGTCAGTTACATGAATAATCCTTTGTTAAGGTTTCTTAAGGAAGACCGGCTCGTTGAGAACCATCCTATGTAGTCCGATGGGTCTATGGCCTTACAGGATATATCCATGTAGACCGATGGGTCCGTGACCTTATAGGACCCACTTGGGGAGTCCATACATCCCAAATGGATGCAGGTTTCATAGGTCTAGACAAAAATGCCTTTATCAGTCCTCTTGCTAATTGTTCAATACTGCCAGCTTCCAGTTCAGAAAAGGTGGTAAAAGATACATTAGCAGGGACACCTTGATCAAATCCAAGCTGTTGAGCAAACCTATTTGGATAATATGGCTCTAACCACAATTCTTGACCCACTCAAACTGGTAATACCCCAGAACAAATAAACACCAACAATTCAAAGTGTTCATCTAGAGTATTAGCAAAATCCATAACATTAATCCCTTCTGTGTTTTAATTAAATACAAATGGGCGTTGAATAATGCTTTTGAAACTTCTAAAGACTATACGGGCTTAGGCTGCTGAAAACTCCTTTGCTTTCACACTAGAATATTTGACAAGAAGAGGATATTCCACCGGAAACTCATGAGCTACCCTCCGACGGCACAATGGGGCATATATTCTCCCAGACAACCAAGAACATGATGTACAGGAAAATTTGGATTGGCCATACTAGGGGCCTTTGGATAAAGGGCAACATGATTAAGCCCATGATAAATATAGCCCAATACAGTATGTGCCGAAGAAATTCTAACTACCTCAGCCATCAAGGATGCCTATAAAACGTCTCTGGCCTCACTACATCGTTTCCATAAGGAAGAACAAAACGACTGAGCCATAGTGCTAAAAAAGCAATCAATTCCCCTTTATCTGAAACATCCAAAGGGAATTCATGCATTGAAGAACGAACTTCTTTCTTGTAAGAAAACGTAAAATTTTCCCCTAAGCCAACATAAATTATTTCTCCCCGATAAAAATAGTAAAATACATTGATCTCCAAGTAAAATACATAAATTTGCATGAATCCTTAAAATTTCCACCAGTGTAGAACAATAGTCACTCCTTTTATCAAGGATTCATTGGTGGGGATGAATTCATCATAAGGGACACCTAGTACAGATAAACCTCCAATAATCTTGCTAGGGTTCTTCAAAGTCTGTAAAGTACAAAAGGCTTTAGAAAGCAAGTTAGACCAAAGAAGAAAAATTTTCCTAGACACAAAACTGAGATAGGAGAAATAATCAAGCTTATAACGTTCTCTTGAATTCATAAAATTTTTGGGGGGGCTAGGACCCCCTTCGGTCTCAATGTGGCTCCACTACCGGGCCCAGGCCAGTGGCAAAAGCAGGAATTTAACTTTGGGAGACCATATTTAGAACCCAAAAGTGTACTATTTTCTAAATTACCATTTTCATTGTTTTTTTTTTTTTTTTGAAAAATGAGTCAATAGACCTAAACTTTCTCATGAACCTAAATTTATTAAATTAAATTATCACCTATTAAATAAAATAACTGAAATTTATCAAATTTCAATGCATAAAAAAATATAATTAACAATAACTAAATACATGTTTATATAGTAGCATATTTGAATCAAATACATTTAAAATGCCATATGGTATATAATATATTGATTATTATAATAACAAATAATATATTATAAGGAAAATCAAAAGGAAACAAATGAAAAGTAAAGAAAAATACTTGGGAATTGGGAAAGTTGTAAAAACAAAAGGGGGCTCAGCTAGTCAAGAGGGGCCTACACGGAAGCTTCAAGCTTGTCTTTCTTGTTTAGTCTAATCACACATAAGTTTTGTTAGATTTTACTTTTTTTCATTGTAAATCACAAAATTGTAGCAGTGTAGCCTAAAGAAAAGAACTGAAAGAAAAAAAGGAAAGAAAGAAGAAGGTAAACGGGGAGAGAGATAGAGCATGGTTTTAAAAATCAAACTAGGAGCCGAACCCTTTTTTTCAAAATTCCTAGTTCAACCCGATTTTCACTGGTTTTAGGGGTTTTTACCGAACCGAACTGGCTCCCAATTCTCGGTTGAACCGATTGAATTGGTCGGTCCTGTCCGGTTTTTAAAACATAGAGATAGAGAGACTGTGAGCAAAATATTCTGCAACTGTGTGGTGGACTTTGTGGTGTGGCAAATCAACAAAGCCTTTGACCTTTTAATTTTTCTATTGCTATGGTACAAGTAAATCCTAGATGTGTTAGGATGAAAATTATAATTTTTTTCTCTTTTATTTGTTAAGGTAATTGTTAATATCTATGAGTTCATCTTAAAGATGCTGAATGTCTAATTATTGTAATTTTTTAACATATATTTATCACCAATTAGATTGTATTCTATTTCAATGAAAGTTATATTTATTTTTATATTTTCTTAAATATATATGTATATTATCGAATATGGGGAGCCAATATGATAAGGTTCTTTAAAATTTTTCAAATTAATTAAGATAATTCCAAAAATATATATATTTCCTTAATGGGCAAGGCCCCCTTGATCCTCGTGTGGCTCCGCCACTACCCAGTGCCAAGATTTTCACTAAGTAACAGACTAGCAGTGGAAGTTGAATGCCCTGAACCTTCTGCTTGTGTTGCTTTGCAGAATCAAATGCAATCGACAATAACCTTACTTACATTAAATTTTCCAAGTTAAAATCCTTATAACTATTCTGGAACTGTATGTATTTTCAACAAAAATTGATTTTTATTCCTTCTTGTGAACTGCAGACAGGTAATCTACTGGATTGTACGAACTTCATTTTGTTAACTCATGTATTTTCTTGGGGAGTTCATCAATGAAGATGGATACATTGAATTCATCGGTGTGTTAAGTTATATCATTCTGATTTATTTGCTATGCCACATTCTTTATTTTCCTCCATTCACCAAAACTTTAGATGAGACAAATGACACATTCCATGATCCAGTTTATAAATTGGACAATGACTTTAGAAGTATGAATAATATTTTTGCAACTTACCTTAAATGTGTTCTAAAAAAATTGGACAATGACTCTAGCGGTAAGTATAATATTTTTGCAAAAAAGCAAACCTGATGCAGCCACTAGCCACTTTTTCCCTTCCTTTTAGCTACAGTACTGTTCATTCTAGCAAAATGTCTGGTGTCCACTTTTAATGATAAGTTTTTATCATCAAACCAAAACGCTAATCAGTTTTCAGTGTAGGTAAGGATTGAATCTCAGATCTCTTATTCATCCATCAAAGACTTTACCAGCTGAGCTAAATGGAACCTACAAATTTTGCCATTTAACATTTGCCTCTTATTTACTAAAACAAGGGGTTATCTATTTATTTATGGTACGATAGAATTCAAATTATGACATTCACTCTATGATGATCGCTTTTTAAAATTAAATCAAGATATTGATTAGTTTTTGATGTAGGTAAAGTTCAAACCATAGAGTTCAAACCATAGATTTTTTTATCGATAAGAAGAGAATTTATTAGTTGAGCTAACTAGAACATATAAAATAAGGGTTCAAAGAATGGTAAAAGTTTTAGAATGAAAGAAAAATTAAAGAAAATATATAATTGGGTATATTACATGTTTGGTCCCTAACTTTTGCACCATATGTCAATTTGGTCTCTAATGTTTCAAATGTGTCAATTTAGTCTCTAACCTTTTAATGTTAGGTCAAAATGGTTCATGCTATTAAGTTATGGATGGAAAATACTAACAAGGCTAATGACTCAAATGAGAAATTAATCTAATGCCACCTATGTTGCCATGTGCACTGCAATGTGTCCTAAACTTAAAAAAAAAAAAAAAAAACAATCCACGTGTAATTAACACATATCTTCAATCTCATTTTCTCTTTGTACTTTTTCATTTTTCCAATTAAATTTCTCTAGAAATGATCAGTTAAAAAAAAAAAAAAAACTCAGAATAAAAAGTTAAACCCCATCTATTAAGGGGGGAAAAAAATCTCTTTTTTCTTGACATCCAAATAAAAGCCAAGGACCCAAAATAGGCTATTTGATATTAATTTTTTTTTTTCAAAGCAAGTTATAGTGCCTAACAGTAAAACACACTATTTTATACCAGTATAATTAGGAATGGCAACGGGTCGGGTTCCGGCCGGGTTTCTCCATACCCGGACCCGACCCACGGGCCAAGACCCATGGCCCAGACCCGGCCCATTTACTAAACGGATTTTTTTTGGGGACCTGGACCCGCCCCCGCTGGGCCCCGTCCCTCATGACCAGCCTAGCCTAAAATTCAGAAACAAAAATTTTGATTTATGATTTTTCGGCCCAAAATCACAAACACAAACACAAATTCAAACACAATCACAAACATAAGCATAGAAATCACAAACACAGATTTTAGATCTATGATTTTCCCTTTCAAAATCACAAACCAAACACAAATTTCAGATCTATGATTTTCATTTTTCCCTTTCAGAAATCATAAACAGAAACAGAAACACAAACTCACATGATTGAGGTGAACTGAACCTAGAAAAAAAAATGGAGAATAAGGTGGAGTGAGGCTGTGTCATGCTTGTAGTTGTGGCCATGGGCGAGGAAGATGAAAGGGGCAGAGGACTGCGCGAGAGTGCGAGATCGGCGACAGCGAGGAAGAAACGAAGTTGAGAGAGTAGAGAGCCTGTGTGGCAGTGGCGTGGGGTAAAGCTTGTGCGGCGGCAGCGTGAGGAAGATGAGAGGAGCAGAGGATTATGCCTATGCTTCACTGCTTAGTCTGCTTGTGGGCTTGTGGCCGTGTGTGTTGTGGGCCTGTGGCCGTGTGTGTGAGAGAGTTGAGAGATGAAGAGGGAGAGGCGGAGGTGTTATCTGAAATGAAGAGAGGAATAGAAAAGTTTAGGGTTTTTAACTATATATATGTGAGGGTAATTTAGTAATTATATATATATATATATATATATAATCGAGTCTTATCCAGGTTGGGCTTTTTGATAAAACTCGAACCCGACCCGGACCTGCTTTGGGGTTTTTTTTTTTTTTTTTTTTTTTTTTTTTTTTTTTTTTTTTTAAACCCATACCTGACCCTATTCTTTATCGGGCCGGGTAAAATCCAGCCCATTAGGGTTGGGCCGGGCTGGGCATCCGCGGGTCGGGTTTAAATTGCCATCCCTAAGTATAATTCAATCTTTATGAAGAAAACAAACAAATAAATAACCAAAATAGATGCTTTGCTAATTTTGAGTTCATTAAAAAAAAAAAAAAAAAAGCTTTGCCGTCTAAAGTCTGAACACTATGAGAATGTAAAAAGGGCAAACACTTTTTCAGTCTTCCATGAGATAGGATTTTTGTTGTCGTCAAAGTCAACATAGTAGATTTGAAGTCGAGGGAGCACTTCATGTTAAGGCAGTTGAGGACAAGGTGGATCTCGTCGAGGGAGATGAGGCCATTCTAAATCGGGTGGTAAAGCTAGAAGGTGTTGAGGTGCTTGAAGGCTCCATCGTCTCTGGAGCTAGCATTTTAGGATGCAATTCAACTTCTCCCTGGTGAAGGCAGCGACTTCTCTCCTCTTTGGTGAGGTTTCACACAAACGACAATGCAAAGAGAAGTGTTAGTGCTTTTGGTTTGTTTGGATTCTGTATGGATGCCAAGAAATTGAGATGTTTTCTTTTATTGGTGGCTGGAGCTTAATTTTGGTTGAGTTTCATTTTGCAAGTGTTTGTTTCCAAAGAAAGTACAGAGAGAAGGTGTAAAAGAGAAGAAAAATGAGTTTCATTGTGTACACGTGGATTTTTTTAAATTTATAAGTCCATACATTGCTCTAAATGATGAAAATAAATTTTTATTTACGTTGTTAGTCATGTTAGCATTTCCATTTTCTATTTATAATGACAATGATCATTTTGACACAATACTAAAATATTATAGACTAAATCGATACATTTGAAACATTTGAAACCAAATTAACATGAGGAGAAAAGGTTATGGACCAAATATGTAATTTACCCTATATAATTACTTAAAATGAAGTGCAATTCAACCTTGAATTTGTGCTAGAAGTTAGAAGTTAAAAATTAATGAATATTTTTTCAGTTCAAAATTAATTTATTTCTTGCCACTGAAGCAGTTTTGCATTAGAGATTGTCATTAAAAGCAGATAGTTGCACATTCTGTACATAAGGATGGCAATTTTTGCCCGACCCGCGGGTACTCAGTCCGGCCCGACCCTAATGGGCCGGATTTTACCCGATCTGATTAGAAATAGGGTCGGGTATGGGTTTTAAAAAAAAACCCGAAGCAGGTCAGGGTTTTTTTAAAAAATCCGAGACCCGACTCGAAACCCAGCCTAGATAAAAACCCGGTACCCAAAAATTACAAAAATACCCTCTATATATATACCTATAATCTAACCCTAAATCCCTAATCCCTCATTTCTATTTTCTTCAGCACTAACGCCCCTCTCCTTCAGCTTAGTCACTCCCACACTTCAACACTGCCTCACCCTTACTCCCACACTCCCTCATGCCTCCCTCCCTCAGTCCGACACTCCCTCTCCCTCAGCCCAGTCACTTTGACACACCCTCAGTCTGACACGGCCTCACACTCTCACAACCTTCACTCACTCTCAGTCACTAACACACTCTCTTTAATCTCGCCTCTCTCTTATCTCAAGCTCTCTTCTCACAAATTGAACGGTGGTTTATGGAGTGAAGGTTGTGATACTCACGGACTGAATGGTGTTTTTGGGTTTGTATTGTTGTATGGTGTTTGGATTTGTGTGTTTGTTTCCTAAGAAAATTTTGGGTTTGCTAGAGACGGTTTGGGTTTATTCAAAGATATTTTGGGTTTATTCAAAGAAAATTTCTGGGTTTATTTAAATTTTGGTTGGATTAATTAATATGGGTTTTTCTGGGTTTGCTAGAGACAGTTTAATGTTAGGTTCTCGTTAATGTTTTGGGTTGTGTTCTTGTGTTTGAATTTTTTGGGTTTGTGTTCATGCGTGTTCTTGTGTTTTAATTCTATTTTATGTATTGTGTTTTTTTTTTTTTTTTTTTTTTTTTTCAAAATTGAAGAATTAATTAAAAAAATTTTTTGGTTGGGCCACGAATTGGGCCCAATCCCTTAACGGGGCCCACGGGCTCCGGCGGGGGCAAGTCCGAGCCTCGGAAAAAAAACCTGCTTAGTAAACGGGCCGAGTTCGGGCCACGGGTCTTGGCTCGCAGGTCGGGTCTGGGTATGGAAAAACCTGGCCCGAACCCGACCCGTTGCCATTCCTATCTGCACATGCTCAAAGTCAAACGGAAGCAACTCTCCATATTATAGACTTTAACTATACCCCATATTATAGAGGTTGAGGTTGATGATATTTTTCGTTTCTTTTACCTTGAATTGTTGTATTGATTTCAATTGTTTGCTGGGATGACAATTGTGTAGCCCACAATATAGGCTATTGGGCCTTGTTAGTGTATAGCTTAGACTAGATTAACCCATTGGGCTTAGCCCAGTATACTGTACTTGTAGTTTACTCATATTGCTTGTACTGCATACATACCTAGCCTATATAAGGCTCTCTTTTGTACATTATTATTTACACACACAATATACAGACTAGTTAGTCTTTCTCTCTCTCTCTCTCTCTCTCTCTCTCTCTCTCTCTCTCTCTCTCTCTCTCACTTTATATTGTTAATATGGTATCAGAGCCATTGCTCTTACCTAGTGGTATTTTTCAGCGTTCTTCCGCTGCCCTTGTCTTCATTGGTAGCTACCGTGAGAAGCAAGTCACCACCGTCACACCCAACCACTACCTCTTGGATCTAGTCTATTCATCAATCAAATCATTTAACCACAACTATGACATGATAGATCAGATTTCTCCGATCAAAACCCAGCTAGAAACAATCCCAAAGGAGCTCCCACGCGCCCTCACGCGCCGCCCCAAGTTTCTGCCTGTCATCACATGCGCCTACATGCGCCATCGCCTAATCTCACGAGCCCTCATGCGCCCCATGCATCACATACGCCATTTAGTGCCACTTTGCCACGTTAGCCCTAGTGATGTTAGCACACATCGTCCCAGTGATGTCAGCCCTAGTGACGTTAGCATTCGTTGACTTTGACCGCCGACGTTGACCGAGGTCAAAATTTTTTGAAGGGGCCTGTCTTGCTCAGTTTTTCACGTAGATTCCTATTTTGGGCTCTGTTTCTTCATTTGAGTCTCTAAATCCCACCTTTTGGTCATTTTATTCATTATGGCTCAACAAAACGAACGAGATATCATTCATCTTATCACCATTGTGTTGGATGGTCCTACTAGCTATCATGCATGGTCTCAAAATATTACTGTCTTTCTCAAGGGTCATAAAATGTGGAGATATGTGACTGGTTCAATTCCTAAGCCAGTACCAAACCCTAAGTCTAAAGCCACAACTGCTGAAAATGCCTCCAAGACTACTGTTACAAAGGATGATTATGAAGAATGCCTAAAGGAATGGGAGAGTATTTAGAGTAAGATCTTGTCTTGGTTTATTAATACCTCTATTCCCTCCATTCAAAATCTTCTTCCTCGTCTTAAGATTGCATAGGCTGCTTGGAAATTTTTGGCCAATCGCTCTAATTGTACTAATGACTCAAGCCTGGAGTTCCACATTGAATCAAAACTTTATCAAATGCTCCAAGAGATAGGTCAGTTTATTTCTGATTTTTATTCTCAGACTTCTACTATGTGAGAACAACTCTTTGCTACAGATCCTCCGTTAGTGTGTTCTTCGGACATTGAGCTCTTTGTCAAATATCGGGATTGCCGTAAATTTATGCACTTCATGATGAGTTTATGTAAGGATTTTGAGCCTACTGGGGCCTATCTGCTTAGTCGATCTCCTACTCCTTCTCTTGATGCTGTAGTCAAAGAGCTCATTTTTTAGGAGAACCGTCGGCCTACTCATCACATGTCATCATCTGATCATGTATTGGCTACACTATCTCCACAGCCTCCCATTGCTACATTCACTACTCCTCCACGAATAAACTCTAGGTGTATGTCCTTCAGCTGCTGTATGTCCTTCAGATTCATCGGTTACTACAGGCCCATTTTTGGCTTCCTCACTTACTACGGCTGATATTGTGGTAGTAGTTCAACAGGTTTTATCCCGCACTTCCACTGCCCTTTCTGTCACCTCAAGTAAACAACCGTTTTTTGATATTGCATGTTGTAACCATATGACTCCTGATGAATCCCAATTTTCTGATAAGGCACCCTTAGAACATCCAAGCACCATTTACACTGATGGAACTCCTATGCCTGTTAGTCATAAATGAACAATCTCTTCTCTTTATTTATCCCTTAATGACACTTTTCATATCCCAAAGTTATCCCTCAATCTACTTTCTGTTGGTCAACTTTGTGAATTAGGCATAGATCTTCTATTTACTAACCATGGTGTGGATGTGCAGGATCCCCGGATGGGTCAAGTGCTTGGGACAAGCCTTAAGATTGGTTGCATATTTAAGGTTCATGACTTGAAGATTTCTTCATAAGTTGTTTCTGTAGCTGCTACCATTGCCACCCCTTCACCTGATCTATGACATACTCGTCTTGGTCATCCATCTTTATCTTGTCTTTAATTGTTAGCTTCTTAAAGTCATTTTGGTTTAGTTCAGTTTCAAAATTTTGATTGTACTTCTTGTCATTTTAGCAAACAAACAAAATTGCCCTTTAATAATAATGACTCCTTTTCTTTTGCACCTTTTGATCTTATACATTCTGATATTTGGGGTCCTGTACCTGTTCCCATTGAGGGGGGATCTAGGTATTTTGTCATATTTGTGGATGATTTTTCTCAATATATTTGGATTTATTTGCTTCACCATAAGTCTGAACTTGTGTCTATTTAGCAAACATTTCATAAAATGATTGAAACACAGTTCAATTACATCGTTAAAGTCTTTCGATTAGATAGTGCTCAAGAATATAATGATAAATCTTTCCTATCCTTTTTAGACAGTTATGGTACCCTTCCTCAGCGGTCTTGTCCTTACACCTCTCAACAAAATGGTCGTGCAGAATGAAAACATCATCACATTCTTGATGTTATCCGCACCCTTCTCATTTCTGCCTCTCTTCCTGAGTGCTTTTAGGGTGAGGCCACACTCACAGCTATGTATACCATTAATCGTATTTCTTCACCAACTACACACAAAAAATCTCCATTCAAGCTTCTCTATGGTCTAACTCCTGACTACTTTTCTCTTCGGGTTTTTGGTTGTGCTTACTTTGTCTCTCTTCCTCTTCATAAACGAACAAAGGTCCAGCCTCGTGCTCGTCTCTGTTGTTTCCTTGGTTATGGTGTATCTCAAAAGGGGTTTCACTGCTATGATCCTATTTCTAATCACCTTCGTGTCTCCCATCATGTTGAGTTTTGGGAACATCGTCCTTTCACGAGTCTTCAGTAGTTTCCTGCGTCCTCTTCCTCAAAGTCTCCCATTTTTACTAATCTTTTCCTCCCTCTCTATCCTGAACTTGTGGAGGATTCTTTAACATCAGCTGCCCTTCCAGACGACGCATCTCCAGTTCTATCCTCGGTATATGACCCGCCTATCTTCTATCTTGTGGCACCACCCTCTCTTGAGTCTTTTGTTGGTCCTGAACTTCGTCGTTCCACTTAGGTAAGCATTCCTCCCTCTTATCTCACTAATTATCACTGCTCTTTTGCTCTTGCTACCCTCTATGAACCTCACACCTCTCGTAAGGCCTATACTAACTCTCTTTGGCAGCAAGCTATGAACGAAGAACTAGATGCCCTTCATAAAAATCACACTTGAAATATGGTTGATTTGCCTCCTGGTCAGTTTGTAGTAGGTTATAGGTGGGTTTACAAGATCAAAACCAAGGCTGATGGATTTGTTGAACGATACAAGGCTCGCCTAATTACTAAGGGCTTTACTCAGGAGTATGGCATTCACTATGAGGAAACATTTGCTCCTGTTGCTCGCTTTACATCTGTCAGATGTCTCATTGCTGTGGCTGCTGTTCGCCGTTGGCCTCTTTATCAAATGGATGTGAAGAATACTTTCTTCAATGGAGACCTCTAGGAAGAAGTGTAATGCAGCCACCCCCTGGCTATCCACACTCTGGCAGTCAAGTTTTTCGCCTTCGCCATGCTCTTTATGGCCTTAAGCAGGCTCCTCAAGTTTGGTTTGAAAAGTTTAGCTCAGTTGTTAGTTAGTGGGGTTTCACTTCGAGTCCTCATGACATTGCTCTCTTTGTCCGAAGATCTTTTGCTGGTATCACTCTTATTCTTCTTTATGTTAATGATATAATTATTACTGGAGATGATTCTGCAGGTATCCGCTCTCTTCAGCACTTCCGTAGTCAACATTTTGAGATGAAATATCTGGGCACTCTTAGCTATTTTCTTGGGCTTGAGGTTACCTCATCCTCTGATGACTACTATCTTTTCCAAGCTAAATATGCTTTTGATCTTCTCTCCAAAGCTGGTATCACCGACAATAAGATTGTTTCACTCCCTTGAAATACAATGTAAAGCTCATACTCTTGGATGGTGAACCTATATCCGATACTACTCGCTATCATCAATTGGTTAGTAGTTTGATTTATCTCACTGTTACTCGTCCGGATATTTCACATGCCGTGGGTATGGTCAGTAAGTTCATGGATGCCCTCATTCTGTCCATTATGTTGCCGTTCTTCAGATTCTTCGATCTATCAAGGGCACACTTTATCATGGTCTTCACCACTCCTCTCGGTCTTCTCTTGAGCTTCATGCTTATTCAGATGCGGACTGGGTAGGTGATTTGACTAACCGATGCTTTATTATAGGTTTCTGTTTCCTGTTGGGTACTTCTCTTATCTCATGGCATAGCAAGAAGTAGGATGTGGTTTCTTGTTCCTATACTGAGGCTAAGTATCGTGCCCTTGCCAACACCACTTGCGAGCTTGTCTAGCTTCGCTGGCTCTTGGTTGACATGGATGCTCCATAGCCCATTGCCACTCCTCTTTATTGTGACAATCGTAGTGCTATCTACATTGCTCATAATGATGTCTTCCATGAACGCACCAAGCACATTGAGATCGACTACCACATCACTCACCAGCATCTCAAGAAAGGTAATCTCAAGTTGTTTTCCATTTCCTCTGCTGACCAGCCTGCTGATATCTTCACCAAGTCTCACTTGCCTGGCCGTCTTCGAGATCTTATATCCAATCTCCAGTTGGCTTCCTCCTTGCCACCTCGAGTTTGAAGGGGGATGTTAGTGTATAGCTTAGACTAGATTAGCCCATTGAGCTTAGCCCAGTATACTGTACTTGTAGTTTACTCATATTGCTTGTACTGCACACATACCTAGCCTATATAAGGCTCTCTACTGTACATTATTATTTACACACACAATATACAAACTATTTAGTCTTTCTCTGTCTCACTTTGTTGTAATAGAAATAGACTCATCTCATTCCCATCTCAAAATATATTCGTGGAACCCAAGCATTAGAAAGCTAAAGATGGTTGCTGCTCCTTGTTTCCTTCAACACTTGTCGGTTGCTAAATTTGCTATTGGATTTGCTTCAAAACAATGACTTCAAGATTCTCAAACTCGTGCCTTTTTCTTGGAGGGCCCGTTGAGGTCGAGGTTTACACATTTGACTATGGATTTGTGGAGAAAGATTGAAATATTTGGATTCATTAAATGAGTCATCTATTATTGATATTCATCTATCACCTTGTTTATTTTTTAATGGAGCTATGCACTCTATAGCAACTTATGAGGGGAACTACAAATTCATTTTGTCCTTTAATGTCGATGACGAGAGATTTCACGGTTTAATGCTGCCTCAAAATTATTTACACAATTATTTTGTTTCTAAATGTCTTGCATTGTTCAAGGGATCGTTGGCTTTGATTACTTTCTCTTATTCTATGCTTGACAAGAGTGGAATGTACCCCATATGGGTGATGAAGGAGTATGGTGTGTCTGAGTCTTGGACTCAAATAAGTGTACCAATTAAAAAAAAAAAAAAAAAGGCTAGGTTCCTTGGCTACCCAGTTAATGGTGAACTTATTAAGAAGAGTAGCGATATTGGTGTCCGAATTGGCTCACTTGACCATCAAAGTTTAAAAAGGGAAATTCTTACAATTCCACTAATTAGAGATATGGTTTACACGGCTAATTTTGTATTTAGTTTTAATTGATCGGTAGACATCTAAAATCGAAGGTAGGAGTTTCTAAATTCACATTTATTTTGGTATTTATGAGTAAATGGATAAGTTATTATCCGCTGTTTTCTTTTCATTTGTTATAGATTTGAAAGCATTGCTTTTGATGTAAAAAACTAATTTTATTAAACAAAAAATGATCCCTTTGGGTTTGGGGACTATGGCTTTTATTTGTTAAAAAAAAAAAGTGAAAATGATGTGCATATTCTAAAAACAAGGCATGTTATGGTTTTAACATGCATGCTTAGTGGCCTAGGTCCAATTTTGCCAAGTCTACGCTATTTCACCCATATTGCCTTTAGTCCTTCATGCACATAATATATATATATATTGAAGGGATCACATGGTTTTTTTCCAAGAAAAAAGTGATGCATAACTCATTCCAACCTATAATAATAAGAATCATGTTAATGAATGTCCTTAAGGTAATTATTAATAAACAATATTAAGAAAGTTTTAATACTACTTTTATGAAAAATATAAAAAGCTACAAAAAAATTAATTTTCCTATAAAATGTTTCTAAAAATAGTTCCTAAACTAATTCCCTTAAAGCATTTGTTAACATTTCCCTAATAATAAACCAGCCACATGCATATAGAATCACGATCAACCCCAAAATCAAACATGTTATATTTACAAATGTTATCACCATAATCTTCTTCAAAATTAGAACAAATGTCCATATCTCCAAGGTCTCAAAAAAAATTAAAATATACATTGTTCAAATTAATTAGTATCAGTCATTACTCTCGGTATATCAAGGTTTGTGTAATCACTATAGTTTCGACCATAATGGCAAGGAATAGGTTGGGAGGCTTCTTGGCTCGTTAAATTAATTTTGTAGAGATTACATCAATTTTTCTAATAATTTGACGAATACACAATTTTACCGTTACATAAATTGATTACATCAATATTCATCACCTAATATGGAATACTTCAAATTGAGATTCATTTACAGTGAAGAACCTTCATAGGTTAAAAAAAAAAAAAAAAAACAAATGGTAGTACATTTGAATCACTTGCAAGAAGCCAATCTTTGGGCTGTATTTTTTTATTTAGGCAGCGAATTTAGAAATATACTCTCAAAGCTTCTATAACTTTCTCGGGCCTGTTAAAATAAGATAAATTTCAAGATTTTGTTAAAAAGGATGAACTTGTAAATTTGTAATGTTCATTAATCTATAACTAAAATCCTTACCAGTCCTCTTGTGGCATATGACCAGCACCTTCTATAAACTTAAGCTTAATGGCAGTTGGATTTCCTTGCTGAAACTCTTCTGCAATAGATTGAGGCAAATACTTGTCTGATATTCCCCAAACTAGCAGTATCGGTTTATCCCATCTATAAGTCCAGAATCCATTAATTCACAATTAGTCAGCAGAAAGTTGAACACCATATTAGTAACACAAACAGAGTTAGTAAAATACACAACTACATTTATTTGAACTAGGGAAATATGACCATTGTCAACTTCATAAGACCATCCACAATTGCTATTGAATATAGCCATGGGTGTGATAAGGTAACTACAACATTGCATATGCATGTACCACAATTGTTCTCGGCTTCAGTTTGCATAGTTGACACACTACTGCATTGAGGTCAAACCCCAGTTTTATTTTAGTCAAGCTTGCAAAGGTAAGAAGCATAACTTAAGATGCCTACTAGACTAAATAACTTAAGTTTCGGACGCATCATAACTCATCTTCAAATGAGAATTTAAAAAGATTTAGCATTGTGCAGGGGACAGAAAATGTGGAAATTTTCTACCATTTAGTCACCCATAAAAAGTTATAGAATTGTCTTTCATTGAATAAGAAAGGACATATTGAATCTCTTGTGCATACATGAATCAAGAACTAGAATGTAAGACTCATGAATATCACTTTGACCAAAAGGCAGGCACTTAAGCTTGGAGCTGAAGCAGTTTGCTCATAGAACAATGTCTACTTGTTTGATGTTGATATGGAGTATTTGGTTATAAAGGAAAAAGAAGGGCTTTTAAGCACAAGGGGAGATTATTAATATGTGGTTTCTAAATGCTAAAATGGTCTGAATTCATTTAAGCGCAGGGTAAAAATGGGCATCCTCTACTAGCTTCTTTGAGTTCTTTTTGGTTCTACGGATGCTCTAAAATTCAGAATTTGATTCTATTTTTACTTTCCTTTTATGTGTCATCTTTATTTTATGGTGATCCCCTTTCTATACTACTTTGAGCACTTGTCTTGTGCCTCTTTTGTACTTGCAGGAACCAGGAAAAAGATAAAATAGAAAAAGATGCTATCTCCTTTTTGCAACTAGTTGAATGTTAATTGATGACAACTCTGGGCATTTAGAAATCAAGTATTGGGCATGCAGTTTTCTATCATATAAGATAAATAAAAGAATAACTAAAAGCTGAACCAGCAGCTTAGTACTTATTAGACCATTTAATTGCAGAGATTGATTGCTCTTCTCTAGTTCAACAACATTTCATTAATTCAGGTGTCAGTATTACATCATATCATATTAATCAAATTTTAATCGGGTTAAGCATTAGAATGCAATCATTGGCTCAAGAAAAAAGGTTAAAATATGGATCTAAAATATTGTAGGAAAAAGAAGAAAAATAAAGAGAGAGTTTCTAGTTCTTTTGTTTAAAAGAGTATTGAACTAGAAATTACGTTTCAGAACATGCATCACTTTTTTTTACCTTAAAGCATAAGAACTTGTACCATAAACATATAAAGATGAACCAACGCATAAAAGTGTTCTCATCCCAAAGAGCGAAAAAGAAAAAAATTATACCTTCCAGATGCAAAGCCTTCTGCTATTTGGCTTAAGATATCTCTAAAATTAACCTTTCTTGCAGCTTCAAGCAGAGCTGAGACACCAACATAGAAAACTTAAATAACACTGGCAAAGAAAACTTAATAACTACAATTTTCAGGGGTCAAATATTTTCAAAAGCATAAGTGGACCACTCACCAAACCCAGGTCCACCACTTGACAAATATGGTAACCGATACACATCAGCCTTTTCCAGCTTCAAGACATAACTGCCAAAAGCATAGATTCTTTTGTAAGAGCAATAAACGCACAAGTATCAGTTCTTATTCTATAACATAAATGTTACATGCTTAGGATATAACTTAAGGGATGACTAATAGCTTCTTAAGAATAATGTTGGTATTTTATTTTGATAGCATATTAGGAAACAAATTAACTGTAATTTCAAATAATACTTTCACTACTTACATAAACAATGCCTGGTATGCAATTTCTACTGCAGCTTGCACACATATGCAAATAGCTTCACTTGAAGACTATTACCGTTTCTTAAAAAATTGAACAGGATACCTAATACCTAGAATCAGGTGCTTTTGAGTGTGTGTTTAGGTGCTTATAATAATATATGGAAAATTTACCATTGATACTAATAGTTTTTCTATATTAGGATGCTAGTGACAACAGATTTGTCCATAATCAGTTTCAGCTTTCAGAGATGAGATTGTAGGTATCTAACTAAAGCTATCAATCCAGTGGGCCAGGATCATATTACCTGTGAAGTAGGCACAGGTATCAATGTCTAAGCCCAAAGTAAATGTCAAATGTGCCCAAACAATAAATCTAACAAGACCTGTATCCTGTAAAAATCAGGACTGTAACGTCCTTAACATTACACATTAGTAAGATCTTCTCTCTCTCTCTCTCTCTCTCTCTCTCTCTCTCTCTCATTGTTTTAGGTAGCCAGTTCAATGGTAAGTGATGTCTCCAAAATCAGCATTCCTGTTTCTCTGGTTATTTGATTAGTAGCAGTGAGCTTTTCTTTGATATCAGAAAAGGACCACTCACTAAATTTCGAGGCTTAATTTTTGTCTGTTTCAAACATTCAACATGGGATTTACTTTTTTTTTTTTATTTTTATAAGTAATCAAAATTTTATTAAAAAACGAAAAACAGCCAACCCGAGTACATTGGGAATGTACTATGGGGGCATAAATCAATAACCAAGATTATAATGATCAAGTAACACAGGAAGGGAAGAACAAGAAGAATGACAAAAGACCACACTCCAATCAAGGAGAGTGTGTAAAAAAAAAAAAGACTTAATCTCTAACATAGAGCGTTCACACCCCTCAAAGCTTCTAGCATTCCTTTCGCGCCAAATACTATAACATGCAATGAGGCACAATTCTCCACAACTCTATATTTCTATGTCGCCCAAACTTACCCTGCCAAGACTCAAACAACTCAATAACTTTCTGAGGCATAACCTAATGAATTCCAAACAAACAAAACACCAACGACCACAACTCACAAGCAATAGGGCAATGAAGAAGAAGATGATCCACTGACTCCCCACAATTCTTACACATATAGCACCAATCAAGAACTAGCACATGTCGTTTGCGAAGGTTATTTGTTGTTAAAATCTTACTTAAGGAAGTAAACCATGAAAAGAAAGCTACCCTTGGAGGAACTTTCGATTTCCAAATCATCTTCCAAGGGAAGGATAAGATCATAGGAGGGTAGAACGAAAGATACAATCCTCTAACCTCAATACCCTTACTCCTTGCTGGCTTCCAACACACCCGATCTGGACCCAATCCCCGTACCTTCGAAGAGTAGACCATATCCATAAACAAATCAAAGGATTCTTGTTCCCAATCTTGTGAAGGACGACGAAATTTAGCATCCTAATGAATCCTTCCACCAGACCAACACATAACCTCCGCTACTGAAGAATTCTTAGTTCTACTAATACAATAAAGTTCCGGAAAAGCCTCTTGCAGAGTACGATCTCCACACCACACATGCTTCCAAAACTTCACTCTAGTACCATCCCCCACATCATACAGAAGTAGTTTAGAAAAACTCATCCAACCACTCCTAATATGTCTCCACAAACTAACACCATACGCACTAGTCACATTTTTCGTGCACCAACCACCCCAATCATTACTAATATGGGATTTACTAATATTGTTACTATGAAATCTATAGTTCTCCAAATGAAAAATGAGGTATTCTTACTCACTTAGTTGAATAGTAGGCAGGATACACATGAATGGCTACATTTTGCACCATGAGAAAAGTTCATTTCAATAGCATGCTGGCATATTCTTTTGTTCTTCGAATCTAGAAACCCTAAGAGCTTGTGAAAGCATATGACATTTGACAAACATTATATTTACATGTTCCATTACACACTTCTTTCCTAATTTCATTTTGGGATGATAAACAAACCTTGGGGAATTCAATGCATGATATTACCATTTATCAACATATGCTCCTCTTCTTCTGGACTCTAGAAGCATTATACAAAAGTAAGTGAAATGCTTAGGAAGTTTTGGGTCCTAGAACATTAATAAAATTAAATTCGTACCACCGTGAAACCTGTGAACCAAAGCATTATCTGGAATGGTTTGGTGTAAAATACTGGATATGCAATAACCCATTATCAAACCGTGTAAACCGATGGATTGTGAAAAAACTCAAAAAGACAATGTGCATCTGTGAAAAAACTCAAAAAGACAATGAAGTCATGAGTTGTATTTGGAGATTTAAATAATTTTGTTAAGCTCTAGGGTTTAATGATTAAGCTAAAAATTTATTTTGAATTTTAATGAGATATGTTGTTTCAAGACTGTTGGACTATATAACTTGGTTATTAGATGATTTAGGTGAATGGCGTGTTTTTTTTTTATACTCTCTAACTCTATGTCATATGATGTAATTTTTTTATTGTTATAATTTATTAATTTACCTAAATAGAGTATTTTTATTTCATTTTAGTTGCTTTAAAAATTATAAAATATATATTTAACTAATTAATAAATCTACAAATTTAACCAATGAACCATTGGTTGAACCAGTGAACCAATTTTTCGGCCGAGTTAACCTCCGGTATGGTTTTGATAACTATTCTTTTTAACTACTAAAAAAACTGTGAGTGATGTGATACACTGTTCCTGGTGGGTATTCTCATTTTTTCTAATACATGCAAGTCTGTTTCAGTCTTAAATACAGAAGGAAGCAATACACAAAATTAAACAAGGGTGGACTAGATTCTGGACTAGGTAGTCCAGCTCAAACACACTGCGCAGAAGTTCATATATGAAATTAAAAAATAGATCAACTAAAAAACTTTACTGAAGCTCTAATATAAAGCCCCTAGCATATATGAAACAGAAGATATTACCGACAGGAATCAGAAGTTAAGTAGTATCTCAAAGAACTGGATACACTTTGGATACGTACGGGCTACCTGCTTCAATAAAGCGCTCAGCCATAATAGCATTCTGGCATGTAAATTCACCATAAAGAGGGATTCTAGAAAGAAAAAAAAAAGGAAGTGGGAATGAGAACATGTAATTAAGAAAAAAAAAATTAACAAACTGTAATTTTATTGATAAGTTACAATGGATGAAAAAAAAAAAGTAGGAGCAGAGCTTCAGTCTAATGCTCATTGTTACATAACAGGAAAAAAACTGTGTCAGATATCAACACCAAAAATGGTCTATAGTCAATGTCATATATCAATCAATACTCCCAAGACATTTTAAGGCACATGACTTATAAACTACCTTTATAGTATTTGCCAATACAACACAATTAATGAAGCAAAAGTTTGAAGAATATACATAAATTATGAAATAACTTTTTCTTTTTTGAAAAAATTCCAGGCATGACATATATAATTATTATACGTTAGTACAACCACATGCTAGGATTCTATATTAAGGAAACATGAACATGAAGAGTACCAAAAAAAATGGATAAACATAGAGCTGATGGACAAGAAAGAGACTTAGGCAGCTGACGTAACAATGGAATTATAGAAAAAGAATAGAAAGGATGCAATTTTTAATGCTTGACATTTAAGACATATTAGCAGTCCAGGTGACCTAATTACTTCATTAGGGCGCTAAGTAATACTACCTTTATGCAGGACATGGTCCCAATTGTCATGCAATGGTTTCACCAGGCCAAAGTTTTAAGGACAAATTGATTAAACCAAATGGTCTAGAACAGATTATATATATTGTCATGGTAATTTTCCTATTTACATTAGCAGTAAAGAGCTTAAGCCTGCACTTTTTCATTACTGTGAAGGTAGCCATAATGAAGAGTGAAGCACATATAAGCAGCAAGACTATGAATCACATATAAGCAATTCACATAGCTAATTCTGTCAGCAAGATGATGAGGGAAATATAAGTATCCGACTGATGGTTAATATAAGAACTGAACCTTAGCTTTTGAAACAGTCCAGGGATAGGAGATGAAACTGTCAACGGACTGTTTAAAATTGCAAGCTTCAAAATCTTGCTAGGGTTCTTCAAGGCCCATGTTAATCCAAATGAACCTACAAGAAACCCCTTCATGGAGAATGTGAAAGAACACATTAGATGAAAAATTTAATTGCAAAGGAAACCATAAGATCATTGTAGTCATGACTTGACTAGATGTTTACTAAGCCTTCCCCAGCAGCATATTCCTCTGAAAATTTAGGATACCTTTGTATGTTCTATAACATAAATAATATAATGTTTACAGTTCATCATAAATACCATTCCTATGGATTTTCCTTTGCAAGATTTTTCAAACCTGAACAACGAGGAAAAAAGGAGATTTGACCCCCAGCACATCAAGTAATTTATCAAATTCCTCATGGAACTCCTTTTCTGTAACAGTGGAAACATAAAACATTTAGAATCATGACCATTATAGAGCAAGACAGATATTATATGGTAATGATCTTATTAATGAAATATAGAAACCTGTGTAATCAAAACCATATCCTGGCTGTGGCTTGTCACTAAAACCAAATCCTATCCAATCAGGCGCAAAACAGTGGAACCCATAATCTGACATCTAGACAAGATGATAGCAAAGTTAAACATCATTTAGCATGAAGTCACTTGAGGGCAGCTAAGAGTGGAAAAAAAAATCACAATAAACGGATGGACAAACTGAAAGGATAGGAAGATGGCATATTCAAGATGTGGTTAACAGCAACATCTTATAGAAACATCAGAAGGCATGGAGATGTTCTAAAGACAAAAGTGTAGATAACCTTAAGGTCCTTAACTATATTTGCTTGAGCTGCTATTACAAGACAACTAAGAAAAGTAAACCAGGAAAAATAAACTTGGTGGAGTCCGCATTGCTGGTTTACTGGCAATAGTTTACCAGCTTTTGAGTAGTCGGCAAGCCATGGTCTAGATCATAAGTTTGTGTCAGACTTTAATATTCTTTCTTGAACCAGAATATAAGAATTTATATGATTATGGAAGAACTGTATGTGTAAACAAGAGAAGGAAACTTATAGTAAATAATTTATAAAATAGAGGTATACTGTAAGATCTAAAAGAAAATTCAGCCTTACAACCTCAGACATAACAACTCGATAGCTGTAAGATTGTGTTGGAGCCCCGTGAAGGAAAACAATGGTTCCACGTTGGCTCTCAGCAGAACCTGCAAGGATGGAATCAACTTTTCATAAATCCAAGTTGATAAATAAAGGAAACTAATGTTGCTGCAGAGAAATTTACCAGTTTCTCTTACAAACCATATAAACTCTCCAGATTTGATGTATGAGCCATATTCCTTTCCCTTGTCTTCTATCCTCTAGAATTGGAAAACAAGAAAGTTGTATGATACCAATGGATATGACATGTATTCAAAACCTTTCAACAAATCACAAACCAGATAGCATTAAAAGTTTACCAAAGGCACCAAAATGGAAAAAGAAAATAAGAACTTAATTCAATTGATTGATGCCCTAACTAAATACAATATCCATCCACCATATTTATGGTGTTTCATTGAGATTGTTAATGAAAAAGAAAATTGTATGCAAGTAGCAAACCAATGAATGCAAGTTAAACCAACTTCCAAACCTTAATCAACATAATTGAGTTAGAGGTCAATCAGAAAATTTCACCCATATCAAATAAGGCTAAAACTTATTACATAGGTGTGTATACACACGTGTTTTGTAACTAAAAACATGGGTTTAACCCACGAATTCAAACATGAAATCATGGGTTTTAGTTATAAAACACGTGTATACACACACGTGTGTAACCAATGGTGCTCATCAAATAATAGCTCAAACAGGAAGCTACATGAAGTGTTACACATATGGGGCCTTTTCAGTCAAACAAAGAACATAGTAGGGGCTTCATAGCTACTTCATTCTAAAGGAATTCGAAGATATAAGCTTTTAATTAAGGGCAGTCTCGCTAACTATTTAGTTGCTGCCCCTTACTTGCACAACCACAATTACTACCACAAGAAAGTCACCCGTATCTCTAAAGGTGGTTTTGGCCATTCCATCATTTACAAGAAAAGGCTGATTGAATTCAGTCATTCTTTCACAGAGCAGCCAAATCTTTGAGACTATTGATTAGACAGTTACAGCATTTAATAACATTTGGTAGAATAAAATGAGTAACCCATATGAAGATTGAGAGATAGTTAATTACTATAACTAGTTTTGCCCAAATATTGGTAATATTGATTGAATTTTTAAGGAACTGAAGAATTGGACCTCAGAATTTGGTGGATTAGAAAACAATAAATTCCTGGAAGAAAGCAAAAAATAACAATAACACCTAATTTTAACCACACAATCATCAAGGATAATACCAATAAGCAAGAATCTGAACAATATCAATTGAGAGGTTGAGTTACAAAATTTCATGAATTCAAAAATAAACATCCTCTCAAAATTCCAAGAAAATAAATAACATAATAGAATAAAATTCTACCAATCCTAATTAAAGTCCACAAAGTCCTTAATTTTAAGAATTTGCTAACTGATAAAAAGAATAAAAATGAGTACCCAACCCAACAACATGAATTTAACAAACATACCCTCTAATAAAAAGTAAAAATTCCCATGAGTATAAATTATTGAAACTATATATATATATATATATATATATATATATAAAATAAGCGATAACAGTGTTTGAGAGACACCCAGTTGAAGAAAATGGTGAGTGAGAGTAAGAACACCTACATAAAGCATTTCTCCGACATTGCCATCTTCAGCAGGGCTCTCTGGGAGCTGAATGGCTTCGCGGCTTGATGGATTATCGGTTACAAAGGCAAAGGGACTGAAACCAGAAGTAGTGTCTTCGTCTTTGTCTTTGGGTTGTTTTTGGTCAGCAGCATTGGCTCTGATACTGGTTGTTCTTGTTGTTGTAGTGGTTGTTGTTGCTGCTCTATTTGTTTTAGTGGTGAACCACTGCGTTCTGTTGAAGTTGGTCTTGGTGGTGTGAGGGAGTGAGAGGTTGAGAGATGGAGAGAATAGAGCCCAAGCCATTATGGGTGTCTCTAAGGTGGAGAGAGAGAGAGAGAGAGAGAGCTGTTGAAAGTTAACGTATGTAACATGTAACATGAGCCACTTGCTTCTCAGTTTCCATATTCTCGTGGATGAGGACTATTGTTTATTAAGGCCACAACTTTTTTCATCCCAAACTTCTCTCTCATTTTATTTTATTTATTAAGATATATAATTATAGTCTTCTCAAATTTATATGATGAAAATAACAATTGCCCGAATTAAAAGGTATAATTTTTATTTTTGTCCATAATTAGTTATATTTAATTATTAATGTCATATCCTATATAATAAAACTTTAATTTGTTTTCACAGTATAACTTGTTTAGATAATTGTATTCACAATATAACATGAAGTAATTATAGTTATTTATTTCTGTTTGTTATTTTGTATTGTTTAATTCTAATTATATTATTAAAATATTTAATTTTTATGTTAAAAGTAAAAACTAGCATTTAATATTACTATACTTCTATTTGGCCATGCCGTCATCAATGTCAAAAGCCCTTTTTCAAACAATTCTTTTCCCCTGCCTTTTCTTTGTTTGCAAGTAAGGAAACATTCAAGGAAGATATAAAGTCCAATAATAATAATAATAATAATAAGATACATTTTCTTGCTCTTGCCTCAAAAAAGAATATGTACAGTTGTCTAATCTCAGCAACAAAAATATACTTTTATACCATCTAAAAAACTTTAAGAAAAATGTAAGGTCGAATCTCAATTCTCAAGTCTCAACACTTACCACCCTTTTATTTTGAGTGGTATATTTGCTCTAAAATATGTCGTTTAAGTGGTAACTTTTACAAAGTTTCTAAATGAAGAGGAGATTTGTGCAATATTTGAAACATGTATCAATTTTTGTGTGTGTTTAAGTGTAATGTATTTCTAATCGTAGATTTTTTTTTTTCTTTTATTTAATCTTCGAGTGTAAAATAGGGGAAAAAATCTTACACCA
The DNA here is from genome assembly GCA_030445155.1 of Quercus variabilis. Taxonomy (NCBI): domain Eukaryota; kingdom Viridiplantae; phylum Streptophyta; class Magnoliopsida; order Fagales; family Fagaceae; genus Quercus; species Quercus variabilis. The sequence goes on along the minus strand of CP129449.1, from coordinate 30,794,823 downwards.
GTGAGACTATTCGAATTCATTTTCCATCTTTCGTCTTAGTTGTTGTCTTCTTCTATTAATGCGTTTTTCTATTTAAAGACCAAATATTTTTTTTAGATTAAAAACTGCTGCCATTAGGTTGCAAGCACTATAAAGATATATGGGTCTGGCCTTTCCCCCTTCTGGGATTGATTTAAGGTATATGCACATTCATTTCCCAGGTTGAATGCACAATTGAGATTGCAATTTTGAGCTAAATAAATTTGACTGAGCAACCTAAAAGGGGATTGGACCTGGATGCACAGATTTGGGCTTGGGTTTTGGCATTAGCGTTTAGGAAAAACTAGTCATACAACTCTTTGGTAACGTGGGCGTTCCCTTTTTTTGGTGGGAAGTAAAAGTCCAACAAATTGCTACTTTTAGCACTTTGGCCTTTTTGTTTGAAGCACAGAATGCCATTGCAATGATACATAAGAGAGACTCAAAACTGATTGAGAAATCTGTAGCATAGATGCCATTGCTAACAATATCTCAGACTACCAAAAAAAAAAAACGTATGATAGAAAGCACACGAAAAGACATTTACATAACAGACATGCTTTAGGCCTAAGCAAGATCTTCCACGGAAGGCATCTCTTCCCCCAGACTCAGACATGTCAACTGAACATAGGCATAGACGTCAATAAAAATTTTAGCTCCTGAAATATTCTGAATATTTTGATAAGAAAATTCTTTGGAAAATCAATAGCTTCAGTTTTTCTGACTTTGCCTAATATCAAGTGCTTGTTCCAGTAGTTGAATAGGAAGCAACAAAGGAGCTAATTTCCGGTCCCTGAGAAATGAGCAATGTAATTAAGAAGCATGTACACATTTGAAGTTCCTATAAAAGTTAAAAGAAAGTAGTACCTTTGCAATAGTTGCGGGATCCACTCTGGAGGTATGAATAGCTTGATTTTCAATAGAACGCAGAAGCCATACACCTTCAGCATTTGCAAGTATTTTGATTCCATTTTCACTTGTTGATACAGCAAGCAAGATCCCTTCCTTGTAAAATTGAATGCAAGGAGCAGCCTATAGGATATTCAAAGTAAAGATTGCTTAATTATAGGAGCTTCTTCAAATTACTATCAAGAAAAGGGCTTCCATGGCCATTGCCGGTTATCTACCCTCTCTGGCAGTAATTGTCAAGAGGTAAACATTGTCCATGTCCCAAAATTTTAATCTGAACGCATACCCAGTAGCCAGGGACCGGTTCTTCATTGTATCAAATGGCACAACCACCACAGACCGCTTCCAAAAACCATGATATACAAGCTTCATAGCTATCTAACGTTCATCCAATTCCACAAGGTATGGTTGTCCTTTACTAGTCTCACATATGAATAGCCTTTGATTCACACAATAAAAGAAAAATAAGCGATCACCCAATCATTGTGAAAATTTGAAGGAAAAAAACAGTTGGATCAGTAGTAAAAATTTGCATTTCCCATTTGACAGCTCAGACCATGAATCCTGCTTCACTGCCACTGTTACTCTCAATAATAATAAACCAAATCCACTCAACAGGAGAGGGGAAAGGGAGAGGGGGGACTAAGTGGCAACCCTATCCTTAAAGTGTGACAATTAAGCTTCAAATTTCCCATTTTTAGTACCATGAAAATTGCAATATATATTAACAGGGGCGGCTCCACTTGGAGCCCAGGGGGTTCAAATGAACCCCCTGAATTGAACCAAAAAAAAAAAAAAAAAATTGATTATAATATTTTTTATTTTATTTTTCTGTTTTGAAACTTAAAATAAAAATTTGAACACCCTAACCTTAAACTCAACTGAAATAAACTTAAATATAAGCACCTTAATAATATCTTGACATTTTTAAACACAAAGAAAAATCTCAATAACAAATTAGTTTGATCTAAAATCTGGGAAAAAATTTTAATTAGCCCAACAACAAAAGTAGAATTTGCTAATCTTAAACCTTTGAAAACGCTTATGTAAATCTTAAGAAATTTTAAATAATTCAATCAAATGAGAAATTAGTGGATGAATGATTGCTTGACTATGTACATTAAAACATATGTAGCTAGTAGGATTGATAATAAAGATATCATGCAATAATTTCAAAATACAAAAAATCGTAGAAGACAATTGTAAAACTTTATGTATTAAAAATTTATTTATTTATTTATTTTGGTGATGTCGATATATTTAATTTATCTTTTGTTTAAAATTTTGTATAATTTATGTTTCTTATTGAACTCCCTAGCAAATAATTCTGGAGCCGCCACTGTATATTAACCATATGGGTTATTAATGAAAGCAAGGAAAATAAACCAGATGGAAAGAAGAAAGCTTTTTTGACAAAACAAAAGCAATGAAGAAATCTATCGCCTCTTATTAATGTACCGATTAATGCATGAGCCGGGCCCCCTGCCCCCCTCTGCAAGCATAGCCTAGGTATAAAATAAGTGCACCAGAATATTTAGGTGAAGCTGCTTAATTATGAATAATAGCCTGAGCCTAAAACTCTGGCTGAGGCATGAGAAACAGGCCCTGGAAGTCTCTCATGAAAAGTAAAAAAAAAAAAAAAAAAACTGTCAACTAGCAAAATTGCAAATAAAACAACTGCATACATGAAGGTTTTCCTTATTATGAGGGCACATGGAGTAAGCTGGTGCTTTATGCCCTTCAAAAGTATACAACTTATTACTAGCGACAGCATTCCACACCTGCACAGAAATGAACTTTCACAAATTCAGTCCAACATTGTTTTTATACCGAAAGAATATGCCAAGTAAAGTAAACCATAACAGTCTTGTCCTCTCCACAAGTTATGATGCATAGTTTTCTGTTTTGATTTGAAAAGGCGAGATCATTAACCTTATCGAGATGAGCATCAATCTAAGAAAAATAAAATCCATGGCAAATATACAATTATTAACAAAAGGGGCTAAACAAACCAGTTAGCGTCATAGATGGTACTGCAAATCATCATCACTATCATAGGAATATATCTGCACTATGTCTTTCAAATATACAACGCCTGATATGGAAAGTTTTAAATTTTAGAACAATGGTTTAACCCACACGAGGGAGATTGTTAGAACAATGGTCAAATGATTGAATTCACACTTTCCTAATACTTTAAACTTTTGGGACAAATGGTAATTTAATAATAAAAAACCAATAAATAAATCCCCTCAAAGTAACATACCAAAGACAGCACCATCAGGACTTTACATCACATGGTTTATATATAATCATAATTATTGGCCAACAACGCCTATCATCTAGTGAAATAGAGATTATTAGCCTCATAAATTTTCCTAGCACATATTCTCCAACTTAAAAAATTATATACTAGTTACGTCAGTCTGTGTAGATATTTGTCAAACTTCCAAGGCCATTGAATAGGCTCGAATGTCCCAAACATTGAAGTTTTGAGAAGCAAGCCTCTCCCTCCTACCTACTTCCCAAATTGTGATATCACCAATATTCATTCCAGCTGAATTTGATAGAACATAAAACATATAATAGAACAGAATTTTAGCTAAAACAACTACCCCTTGACTACAAGGCTTGTTGCAATGGATGAAAATTTATGGTGTTGACAGCAGAGCCTTGATTCAAGTTGACAATGATAACAGTAGGACATTGGAGGACTCAGATGGGATGAGAGAGTATAGAGGCCCCCACCTTCTTGACAAAATGCTTGTGATAATGTGGCAGAGGAGACAGTCCGGTAGACTGCTGATAATGTCAATATCATTGTCATATAAAGACACATCATGGAATTAGAAAATATTAAAAACAAAGGTGGCACTGCTTATGCTTTATTTTAGCAATACAAACATGAAACTGGAACATTTATTAGAAGTATTCAAGTACTAAGCTTTGGCAAAGCGTAGAAAAAATTCTTTGATAAAATAATGAAACCCCTATCCTTAAGTCTTACTATCATGATAAATATGGATCTGACATAGACTAGAAGTGTTGGAGGTTTTCAATTATCTTAAATATGCAAGAATACAGGTTTATTGACCAAATCGGAATCTAAACTAGCCTTAACTTAGTAACCTTAATCATTAATTTAGTTATAAAGCATGGATACTTTTCACATATCTCAGTACCTATATTTCACCAATAATATTGGTCAAATCACCAGGTTTAATTGAAAGCTTGGTCATTAAGAACTGTCACTACTTCTCACAAACAACTGGGCAATTTTTTATAGGGAACTAAACATTCACATTGGTAGGCAAACAATAAGTGGAGCTTGATTTTAACAAAAAGGTCCTGGATGATGACAGAATCACTATCATTGTAACCAGTGTGTAGATCGTCTTGCAGCCACTAGATTTTATGCCTTCTGATATTCCCCTTCGGATATTAAGTTTTTGTTGTATTTTGATTGTATGGGCAGATTCTCTGAGAGGATTTGCCTTATTTCCTTTTAGTTGTTTTAAATTTTTAATATAACAGCGTTTATTATGGTTGAATAGGATTTTAAATGTACAATAAAAGCATTGCAACTATTTAAGGGTCATCAAATAGCCCATGGCCCATGGCCCGACCCAAAAACCCGGCAGCCCATTGGACTAATGGGCGGCCCGACCTGTTGTTATTGAGGCCTATGGGTAGTCCACTAGCCCAGTGGGTTAGGTCGTGGGCTAGTTTTTATGTCCATGGGCACCCAGTGGGCTAACCCAGTATCCCAGCCCGTTGGCCCAACCCGTTGCCCAATCCAATAACTTAGAATTTTTAACAAAAATATATAGAAAGTGTATGAAAGATTGATCTTGAGATATTGTAATAGAATTTCTTAAGAGAACTCTCCCAACTACTAAGATACTTAAAGTAATTGTGCTAAACTTAGTTTACTAACTATATATTTTTCTAGTAGTCTAGCAAATTTGAATTAACCATTTGATTTTTTTTTTATTAAAGATAAAAATAAAAACTATTTGAAGCCTTATTTAAAAAAAAATTAAATAAGTTTCCATCAACAAAACAAAAAATTAAATAGATTTGACTATAAAAAAAATTGTAATTAAGTATTAAATTCTTTGATTCTTTCCTTTAAAAAAAACTAGATTGATTATTCTCTTATTAAAAATTGATTATTTATTTCTAAAAATAATATGCTGACACAATCTCATGGGTAGCCCATTAGGCCCAACCTAGTAGCCTAGCTCGTTAAAGACAAAATGGGCATTGCCCATTGACAGGGTCGTGGGTTGGGGTTTTCTCTTTCGGCCCAGCCCGACCCGACCCGACCCGACCCGACCCGTTAACTAGTTAATAGCCCATTATGCCCTTGGGCTAAGTAAAAATGGGCCGGGCCAGCCCAACTCTGCCCATTGACAATCCTTACAACTATTATGGTTGTAAAGGATTTTAAATGTAAAATAATATTATATATATATATATATATATATATATCAGTAAACTATATCAGATATGACTACAAAATAATTTAAATAATTAGTTAATTACTACTCATTCTTGTATAAATACTATACAAGAATGACATAAATACTTACTCCACATCATAACCATAAAGGTAAACACAATAAGCAATAGTAATAAAATTAAATTATTGGATTAGATTTTTTTTTTAAGCAATAGTAATAAGCAAAAGTCATAAAGTCCAATTAAGTTCTTAATGTCCGTACCATCCAATAATGAATACCACAATAAATTCCTGAAAATGGCATTTGTGAACAATGTGAAGTAGTTTTATTAAAAAGAAATATATACGATAACAAAAAAAAAAAAAAAGAAATCTGTAAGAAGGAGAGTTGGTGACTTACAAAGAGTTCAAATAAAGACGGTCCAGATTCCTGAAAGCCACCATTTGATTTCTGACTGTCACTGAGAGTCCTCACTCACCATCAGAGGGTCGTACTCTCTTAAATCTTAGGGGGTGGCATGTGAGTAGAGCTACCTTCTCCACTAGCTCCATTCTCGTTCTCATCATCACGACTTCGCTTAATTTTGATATCCTCTTCAAAATGATCAACGTCTACACCCTCATTATAAGGAATGATGCTGCTGCTGCACTCACTCTGACCCATGCTTTGTTTCAGATCTTCCATTTCTTCCTCGTATACCATATGGGCTCCACATTTCTTTATCTCCATGCTGCCGTTGAAGTCAATCTCAAGTTGACAGCTAGATCCATCACCAATTTCGCTCCCTATCACTATGTGTTCGAAACAATTATGGAGCAAATACATGAACCAACGATGATCCGATTCAACCGTATCAAACTCTTTAGACAAACTTATGCATGGACGATAAACAATGGAGTAAATTCCATTGGCTAGGGAACACGAAAGGGAGTCAGCGTAGAAAGTAAGTCCTCTAAGATGGTAAGGTGGACAATGCTGGTGGGGTCCAAAAACAGCGCAGAGAGCAATTCCTCTAATTTGTTTAAATAAATATGAAGGCACTTCCAGATTTATTGAATCCCCCACACTTTGATGCCTAAACCAGTTTGGAACTTCACTTCCAGGAATAACAACATCAATAAATCTTTCTTTTTCAATTGATTCCTGAAACATAAAAACCAACCTTAAAGAGAGAGAGAGAGAGAGAGGGAGAGAGAGATAGAGAGAGAGAGAGAGAGACCTGAAAATATTCTCTTAGCATTGTAGTGAACAAGTCACAGCGGCCTTGATTTTCAACAACTTGGAAATAATTGAGAAATCGCAAACGACTTTTTGAATTAAATGGTAGTAAAGATTCCAATGAGGTACATCCATTTGCCCAAATGTATATGTGAGGACACAATCCAAGCTCCGGCAACAATTGAAGACTCTTGCAATTCTCCACCCAAAATTCGCTCAAATTAGATAGTTGATTAATGCTTTCAGGAATGAAAACAAAATTATTTCCACTTAGATCTAATTCTCGTAAAGAGGACAAACAACTAATATCACTAGGGATTGATTGAAGATTGCAGTTCCTTATATTCAATTCAGTTAACGAACTCAGACCTGATACAGAAGGCAATACCAAGCCCATGAGATCGGGAGTTTTTGTCATTAACAGAAAATTAAGCAGCTTCTTCCATGACCATGATTTAGATGACAGCCCATTACATCCTTGGAAAGATAGTGTTTTGAGATTTTTTAAGCAACAGATGGAAGAAGGTGGCTCTCTTATAGCAGTTCCGCTCACATTTAGTTCCTCTAGGCCTTCTAGATTCCCCAAATTCATTGGCATATTGTCAAGTTTTAAGCAACCGGATAGAGTGAGAGTTTTTAGTGATGTTAAACTACAAATGGCTCCAGGGAGACTTGAAAGGTTTTTGCAATTTGTTAGATCCAATTTGATAAGCCCAGTTAATTGCTCCATTGATAATGGTAGATCTTCTATAGCAGTCCCATCCAAATAGAGTTCTAGCAAACGTGACATATTCCCCACAATTTCTGGAAACTTCTTCAGCTTTGAACAACTTGAAAGAATAAAAATTTCAAGAGATTCCAAGTTAATCTTGCATGGAAGGCTTTTAAGACATGTGCAACCATTCAAATCCAATAAAATAAGATGTTTGAGATCTCCAAGGGATGCGTGAATCTTAGATAATTTTGTGCAACCTTTGAGAATTAGCTTCTCAAGATTTGGGACTCTAGCAAAATCCAGGGTCATGATCAACTCTCTAGAATCATTGAGATCAATGATACTTAGCCACTCTAAACTCTGTTAGCATTGAAAAACAATTAAAAAGAGAAAATTAAACCCTTATGAACATAATTGACTATTAACAAATAAATAAATAAACCACGTTTTGCATGAGTGAAAATCCTACCCAAACTCCCTCCCATAGTTGTTTGATGTGGCTATGAGGCATTATGAGTTCAACAAGTTTGTTGGGATGGAAATTTCTTGGCATAAATTTTAAAGGATATCCAAGCCAATTCATAAGACGTAACTCACTTGAAAGAAAACTGAGGCCTTGAGGAAGGTGCACATTATCAATATTAAGCAATCTTAGGTTTCTCATCTTTGAGAAGGATTCAAAATTGACTTTAACATTATCCTCTTTATTTGGAGATGAGTTGAGGAAGATGCTTTCAACCTTTTCTGTTCCCTAGTACCCAACAACAAAAAGTAAGCATATTAAAAGTTATTAACAAAGAGAGAGAGAGAGAGAGAGAGAGAGAGAGAGAGAGATTAAAACCCTGCATAATCAACTTACTGCATTATCTATTAGTACTTGAAGGATATCCTCCTTCAACCACAACCTACTGCGTCCACCAGGCTCGTCAGGAGATTCACAACGAACAATTTCCTTACCCAATTCTTGTAGCAAATCATGCATCCACAATGTTCCATTTGAGATGGTTATAAGGGATTTTTCCATGAGAACATCTATATCAATGTTTGGCCTATAATGGGGAGTCCGTAGTATGTTTGCTACACGATCTTTAGTCATTCCTTTGAAGAAACAAGCAATATCTAAAAATATTTTTTTCTCTGTTCTCCTTAGACCATCAAAACTTATTTGGAGCACATCTAAAATTTTACTTTCAGGACATTCTTGTAGTCTACCTAAGAGACTTTCCCATGCATCTAGATTTCTACGAAACAGGAAGGAACCTAAAATTTCGAGAGCCAAAGGAAGGCCTTGAGCATAATATATAACCTTTTGAGATGGCAACTCATAACCTTTTGAAGGATAGTCTTGCTTGAAAGCTTTCATACTAAAAAGTTTTAGAGCTTCATCATCATTTAATAATCTAGCTTTGTATATTTCCTTTTCAGCCACTTCATGTTTGAGTAATAGATGTTGATCTCTAGTTGTCATAATGATCACACTCCCTTGACCAAACCAACTCCGCTTGCCTACTAATGCTTCTAACTGTTCAAGTTGATCCACATCATCAAGAATTACAAGAACCCTTTTACAACATAATCTATTCATTATCACATTGATTCCCTGTTGAGCATCCAAAATATTAATATTGCTTTCAAACAAGACATCAGAAAGAAGTTGTTTTTGTAAAGTAACTAATCCCCCATTTCCACTTTTTTCTCTAACATTTGCAAGAAAGCTGCTACCTTCAAAATGAGAATGAATTTTGTCATAAAGGACTCGTGCTAGAGTTGTTTTACCAACTCCACCCATTCCCCAAATCCCTATGAAGCGAACATCATTCAACCCCATACTTGAACATAAATCCTCCATTTCCTCAACCCGAGATTTTATTCCAACTAGATCCTTGTGTGCATATGAGTAGGAAGAATTCAAGTCACCAAGTATTTTTCCGACACACTCTTTGATAATTGTTGACTCATGCCTGCCAAAACAATAGAACAATAATTTTCTTGCGTCACAACAAAACAATAGGCTTAGCAAGTGTACAATTTTTAGATTCATTCACCACAGAATAGGGAATTCTATGTTCTAATATGAAAAAAGATATAACAAATTTACCAAATAAGTTTTCTACAACATAGTAGGACCCCTGGCCTAGTGTTTGCCCTGATGTCCTGCACATTTTAACATTTCTATTGAAAACATATTTTAGTATGTTTTATATAGTAAACCATTGGCGGGGGTGGGGTGGGAAGGAAATGATCACCACTAATTGGAATTCAGCTGTGTAATGGTACCTTACAATTAAAATAAAAGTATACATATAGTGGTCTTGTCAGGAATGTTGAAAAGTACCTATCTCCTTTTAAATCTGGAATTAACAACCTTTAATAAAACTTCGAATAGCAAAATTTCAATTTTTACATAATTCTTTATTTGTTGTGTCTATTTCTAGATTTCTTCATTACAACATATATTTCATTTTATATTGTAGCTTCATTATATATCTAATTCATATTTTGGAATTCTTCTGGATTTCATTACTTGAGGTTCTTTTGTCTACAACTAATTAAATTTCTGAGATGACGATGATGATGCCAAAAATTTATTTAGAATGTAATAGAAAAATAAAGAAAAGATGACTGTGTCATCCTAGGAGAACGTAGTATAAATTAATGTTGTGGCAGAGTCACAGAATGACTAGTCGCTTCTCTAGTTCTTTCCCTTCAAAAATATGGTGCTCAGAGGTAGGAGCCTTAGCACTCAGAAATTACAGGAGTCATATAGAGAATGGTGAGGCATTGAGAGCATGTTATATGGCATGAGCTCTGGTCTCAGGATTGGCCATTATTTCTGCGAACTTATGGCAGTGTAGTATGATGCTGCCAGTATCACAGACGCAAAAGTATCCATATCTTAGAGATTGATGCCTTAGTTTGCCTTATAGCAAATCAGAGAATCTAGTTGGGATTAGCAGAAATGTTTAGAGGTTCAAATATATCAATCTATATATTTCGTCAGTTGGACTCTTTCAATACTAGAAAATTCAATTGGACACTTTCAATACTAGCAAAACCAGATATTCTCATCCTATTCTAGATTGGTAGAAAAATATCTGGTTTTTCAAATGCATAAGCATTCATTGATAGCTTAGATAAAGATGAAATATAGAAAAAAGGAAAAAGATCAACTACTCTGTTTACGCAAGTTTAGTGAGGAAAGGATGGAAAGTGTGCATTTTCTGCAATGTTTTCCATCTAAGTAGAGAACAATTTTGTGCCTACAGTTTCACAGGACATATTTGGAAAAGGAATTTTGAATAGTTGCTCATTGTGCAGACAAATTGGTCTGTGGGAACTTGGAAGCAGACTTCAGTGGGCTATACAAGCCATGCAAGAAAGCAGCTTTGGTCCTACTCTTCTAGTAGAAGTCTAGGCTGCTAATATCTTATACACACACACACACACACACAAGAAAATTGAAGAAGCCAATTTCAAAGCCATAAAGGATGATATAAAATCCGGATTTGCCTTCAGCAAAAATTGTTAAAGGGAGTCGCACACAGAGGAAAATGAGAGTCCTAGGAATTATGCTAGTTATAGTTACTTGCTACTGCTTAAGATACTACAGCTTAATCTGTTTGTTTTGATCTATTATTTGTTCAGTTTGTTGGTTGTATTAAAAGATAAACTCATTCATTCCAAAATGAAATTAAGCTTGTTTAGTGTTTAGACTCGGGCCTATTAATACAATAAGGTAACCTATGCAGTCCAGTTGATAATTCCAACTTGATAAATGCTATGGAAACTCATCAAATTCTCTTCGTAGAGTATTTTTTTTTTCTTTGTAGAGTAATTGATTGTTTGCAAACTCTGCCAAAAAATATCAGTGACCAAATTTGGACCGTGATCAACTTAAAGTCCACTAGCAACTAACAAAATTTATCCACTAACAAAGTGTATGTAGCTGTTATTTGAGTAATGGATACAACATCCGCAGTAGAATTCTTTTCTATCTGATTGAGTGGAAATGTCAAATTACATACTTAACAAGTCGTTGCCCATTTTAGCTTACAATTTCTTAAGTTCATTATATACAGGAAAAATTGAACGTGTCCTCTAATTCTCCATTTAAGTAAACAATTAAAGAAAGGGACAAAAAGAAAAAGAAAAAGTCTTATGGCCAAGAGATCAAAGTAACGACGAATAATATTTATTTTCCAAAAGTTTCCGAAAGAAATTCTTACTTATTCCCTGCATCCCATCCAGAGAGATTGGCAACTTGAGTCAAAGCAGCTCTCCACGATTGCAACTTCTCTTCGTTCTTGATAAGATCTTCATGTTTAGCAAAGGCCTCTGCAAAACTGCCCGTCTGTTTTCGGACATCAGAGGGATCCACACCATAAAAAACAGGCAAAACTGTTAGCTTGGTCTCAACAATTTTTACAAGTTCATCCAAGCACCAAGACGAAGACGCATAGTTTCTTGATAGAACAATGATTGCGAACTTCGACTTTTCTATAGCATTCAAGAGCTCCGTGGAAATGGGTTTTCCTCTCTCAAGCCTTTCATCATCTCTAAAGGTTCTAATTCCTTTTTGATCCAAGGCAGCATATAGATGGTCTGTGAAGTTATTACGGGTGTCCTCACCTTTGAAACTAAGAAAAACATCATACTCCCATTTGGGCAATGAAGAAGAAGAAGCTATTTCAGAGGTTATGGAAGCCATTGGAAACTTACAAAGCTTCAGTGTGTGTGATATCAGCTGTGGCTTTGGTTAGAACTATATTATCATATTCGAGTAGTTCCCTTGTAAAGACTCAAAAAGAGAGAACGAATAATTTAAGTCTTCTGCGATTTTTATTTTATTTTTCCTAATTCCTTTTAGCTTTTTTGTAAGTTGTAACTTTCAGGAAACTTTGAGGAAATTTCGTTAAGGGATGCTAAGAAAATATTATACAACTGTAAAGTGTAAACAGTAAACACATGATTCCTTTATTTCCCACTTCCACCACCAC